>QEOY01007698.1:1205-14100 GCA_003123805.1 Juglans sigillata
AAAAATATTTTTTGTCATGACTAGTGTAGACATGAGCTTATTTTTGACATTCTGTTTCTGAACTTCGAAAAAGAGAGCGAATATGAAATTTTGTGCATGAATTATGTTGTGATATGATTTTTTTCTGTTATGAAGATTTTGTTCAGTACTCTATTTGGATAAGACGTGATTTCCGAAAACCTTTGTCATGACTCTCTGATTCTAAATTTGATTTTGTTTCTGCTCTGTTCAGTTACGGCCCTGCCATGAGTGATTATAGTGGCATACGGCCCAACCATGCATTACAATAGTGGGTACGGCCCAACCACGGGTAATAATAGTGGATACGGCCTAACCATGGGTTATAGTAGTGGATACGGCCCAACCACGGGTAATAATAGTGGATACGGCCCTGCCACATGTTATAGTAGTGGTCTCTGTTTTGAGTGCACACCTTGGTGACAGAGTGATTTATGTTCTGCTTGGCTATCCGTAGATGCACAACCCTACCACGGGGGTTATATATGGCTTCTGTTCTGATATGATGTTCAGATGAAGATGATGATCATTTATGCTATGCTAAAATATATTTTTGAATGAATTTATTTTAGAATCTTCGCTTTGATATTTTGATAACATGTTCGGCTTCTACACTTTGAAAATGAAAATGTTTTGTTCTGTATTCTAATCTCTGTAAATGCTCATGTTTACACACGGGTATATGTTCTCTGCTTACTGAGTTGTTGATAACTCACCCCTTATCTCCAATCATTTTTTTTTCAGATAATCTTGATGGTTCTACTGGAGTAGGTAGTATTATCGATGTTTGATGTCCGTTGACGAATAAGTACTCGAGGGTACAAGTTTATTGGAGAGTCTTATTGAGTAGGTTTATGATTTTCAGATTTTGAATAAATGGAGTTGTACTTTTTGGAAATATTGGAGTATTTAAATATGTTATGGAAGTTGATATTTAGATTACAAGAGCTAACTCTCCGGACCTCCGGTAACGGGACGTTACAGATGGTATCAGAAATAGGTTAGAGATCTGCATACTATAAACCTTTGAGGTTTAGATATCTGTGGGTTTAGGAAGAAATTTCAGATTTGAGGTGTAAAATTTTGAAGAATAAGAGATGATTATGTTGATATTTAAGGTTTAGATTTTGCAGACTTTTTGATTGAGTTTTGAGATTTTTAGGTTTAGGGATTTTAGATCCAACAAGTTTACTTTGTGGACTATAGGAGATAATCTTTATAAGATTAATTTAAGGTTTAGATTTTTGAGGTTAGATTCTAAAGATGTAAGGGAGTCTAGAGAAATGAGTATTTCTATATGGTAGGAAAGACTATATGAGTTGATTAAGGAAATGGCTAACAATGGTTAAAACAAGTTCAAGATTTTATTGATTCATTTATTTTAACTTGTTTTTAAATATTTTAGTTGGTATTTAAATTTTTTCTATACATATTTTGTTTTCTTTCCCTAGAACGTTTAACTGAGTTTAAGATCTCAGGATGGCTGCTCGTCGTCGAGTTCGAAACTTTGGAGATTTGAGATTCCTCAGATTTTATGGATTGACTAGGAGGTTTGAGGTTTAGAGATTGTACATACTTTAAAAGTGATTTTGATGAGATTTAAGGTTGTAGAATTATGCAGGCTCCAGGATATGATTTTTGATGATATGTAAGGTTTTAGCACTTGCGGACCTATGGAATGAGTTCTACAAAATCTGAGGTTTTGGATTTTGCATATTTTTTTTAGGAAACAATTTTATATGACATTTGAGATTTTAATTCCAGTAGGCGTACTCGGTGGACTATTGAAAATAATTCTAATAGGTTTTAAGGTTTAGATTTTTGGTTGACTTCGTGGAACGAATTTTGATTTGGAACTGGAGGTTTAGATTTGTGATATTGAAACTTGGTCAATCCGCTCTCTGTTTTAGCCTAACCGAGTAGAGGCGCCTCTCCTACCATGGTGTAGGTTGGTTCTGGGTAGTGGGTTTCCCTGCTACTGTTTCAGGTGGTTTGGCGGGGCGGGGCTGGGTAGCGGCTTTTCTCTGCTACTGTTTTAGGGTGGATTGGCGAGGTGGTGCTGGGTAGTGGTGTCTTTATCGACTGTAGTGTGGGGTGTTTTCTTGCCCTCTCTGAGCGAGATCGCGTCGGGTGTTCTCCGACCAAGGAGGAATGGAGGAAGTTTTGAGTAGCATGCGTGATAAACTATCAATTACGGAGGAGGAATCAACGGAGGTGTTCGTGGACACTGATTTGCTGGGGGATGTGATCACACGGGGAGAGTAATGCTTGATATTAAAGCTGTTCACTGAGCTTCATTACAACTGAGAGGCATTCAAGCAGACTATGAGGCGTATTTGGAGACCTGGGAAGTGTATTAAGTTTCGGGATCTCACTCCTGCAATCATGTTTGTAGAATTTGAGGAACAGAACGACAAAGAGAGAGTGATACGGGATGGCCCGTGGACTTTTGACAAACAGTTGGTGCTCACGAAGGAATTTGAAGGACAATTACAGGTTCATGAGATTACTTTCACCGAAGCCTCTTTCTGGTTGAGGGTATATGATCTACCCATGATGGCATCGAATTTGTTTGTGGGAAGACGTATAGGGGAAGCGTTGGGTAGAGTAATCGAAATTGATCTGGAACAAGATGAAATGGCCTGGGGGGAATACATGCGCATTCGAGTTAGCTCGATATCACAAAGCCTCTACTACGGCGAAAGAAAATTATGCTTGGGGCTCAGAGAGAATGTTGGGTGCAGTTTGCTTACGAAAGACTCCCGGATTTCTGCTACCACTGTGGCCGTCTGGGACATGGCCACTGGGATTGTGTGAGTTGGAAAGACTGTAAAGCTACTGACCCCGAGGTCACCTTCCCGTATGGGCAGTGGTTGAGAGCGGCGCCGTCGTCTGGATGGGGTGGTGGACGAAGTCAGTTGAATCAACAGAGTCGTGCGGGTCGTGGTTTGTCAAAGGATAAGGATGTTGCAAGAAATGAGGGCTCAGTTGTGGATTCAGAGGCAGTAAATGCGGAACAACTATATGGCAAACACTGTCCAACAAATGGTGCATTAGGAGTTCAATCCCCAAAAGCAACGAACCTTCAGCAACAACTTCCATCCGATGGGGACGTGGAATTGTGCGCGAAAATAGGGGAAGTGCAGGAAACCCATATTCAAGAGGAGCCTAATGGCTTTATGGCTAACGACGTCGTTTTTCATACAACAAGGAAAACTCTGAGCCTTACAAAAGACAAGAGCATTTTATCGAGTCAGCCCAGCATTCCAGCCGGTCTTCCAGTAGGGCCCAAAAGCACAGCTTGTCCTCTTGTTGGGCCCAACACAATAAACAGTCCTCCAGTCGGGTCTATGTTGAAACGCCAGGGCCGTAAGTCGAAGCCCAAGTTAGACTTGGCAACTACTGAGATGAGGGATGAGGAATTTTCGGTTAGAAACTCAAAGAGAAGGGACTCACTTTCTCTGGAAGAGGGGGACATTAGAGCTTCGAAGAGACAATCTTTGACCTTACCCCAGGGTTTGGGCAGGATGTGGTGACATCCGCCGAGAATTATGAGGTGCTTAAGCTGGAATCTTCGTGGGCTTGGGAACCCACGAGGATTGCGCAGACTTCTTAATCTTATCAAGAAGGAAGTTCCCGAAATAGTCTTCCTGCAAGAAACAAAGGTTAACTCTAGTTTTATGGCGAGATGTAAGGTCAAGTTGGGTTTTACTGGCTGTTTAACAGTGGATTGTCAAGGTAGGAGTGGCGGATTGGCTCTCTTGTGGAAACCTGAGGTAAATTTACAAATCATAAACTACTCTTCCCATCATATTCATGCTTTGATTAAAGGTGAGGGGCCACATGAGAGGGATTGGGTGTTCTCTGGTATTTATGGTCACTCTGTCACGGCTAGTAGACATGAAACTTGGGGATTATTGCATCATTTGTGTCGTTTAACCAGTTGCCCATGGTTACTTATGGGCGATTTCAATGAGATTTTAGAGCCTAACGAAAAAAGGGGCGGCAATAGGAGATCTGAGGGTCTCATGGAGCATTTTCGAGCAGCTCTAATTGATTGTAATTTGCAAGACCTGGGTTTTAGCCGGGGTCCCTATTTTACTTGGTGTAATGGTAGAGAGGGGGAAGGACGCATATGGGAAAGATTGGATCGATGCTTGGCTTCCCCCGATTGGGTGGAGGCCTTTCCTAATTTTCAGGTGTCTCATGGCTCGGTGTCATACTCAGACCACCTTCCCATCTGGCTTAATACTGAAGGTGTCTCCCAGTATGATAGAAGAAAGAAAATGTTCAGGTTCGAATCAATGTGGGTGGGTCATGAAGAGTGTGAAGCAATAATAAAAGATGTGTGGCAGAATGAAGAGGGTAGAGGGAACATGGTTGCGACCATGAGAAGAGTAAAAGAGTGCAATAGCAAGCTGGATAACTGGAACCGTACTCGTTTTGGTTTGGTCCATAAGAACCTAGCCAAAGCAAAGGACAAATTACAAACCTTGCAGGAGGAAGATCCGAACTGTGTGGAAGCTGAGAACCTAAAGGCTCCCAGGAAGGAGGTCCAACTCTGGTTGGAAAGAGATGAATTATTGTGGAAACAACGGTCGAGAGTTTTGTGGCTACATAGTGGCGATAAGAACTCTAAATATCTTCACTCAAAGGCCTCACAACGGAAAAAAAGGAACTTTATAGTAAAACTGCAAGATTCTGAAGGAAGATGGAGAGAAGGAGCACAAAGAGACAGCTTAATAATTGATTATTTCCAAACACTCTTCTCACCATCCGCAGAAAGGGGTGCATGGGATGTTTTAGAAGGGCTGGAAGGTAGACTTACCCCAGAGTTGAGTTTGGATTTGGAAAGAGAGTTTGTAGCTGAAGAGGTGACCCTTGTTGTGAACCAAATGCACCCTAATAAAGCACCTGGCCCAGATGGTATGTCCCCTCTTTTTTATCAGAAATATTGGCATGTTTTGGGTAATGATATTATTGCAGCAGTTCTTAATGTCTTGAATACTGGTGTTTTTCCTGAGGGCTTTAATCATACTTTGTTAGTCTTAATCCCTAAAAAGAAAACTGCTACACAGGTTTCTGACTTTAGACCTATTAGTTTGTGCAATGTTATGTACAAACTAGTTTCTAAAGTTATTACCAATTAGCTAAAAAGAGTTATTACCAACACAGTTAGCATTTGTGCCGGGGAGATTAATCACGGATAATGTCTTAGTAGCTTATGAATTGGTGCATTTCCTTAAACAGAAAAGAAAGGGGAAGAAGGGTTTTATGTCCTTGAAGCTGGACATGTCCAAGGCTTATGACCGGGTCGAGTGGGATTTCTTAGAAGAGATATTATTGAGGCTGGGAGTTGGTAATAGTTTGGTGGGACTCATTATGAAATGTGTTAGATCAGTCTCATTCTCAATTATGATCAATGGAGTGCCTTCTAATCCCATTATTCCTTCTAGAGGGCTTAGGCAAGGGGACCCTTTGTCCCCTTACCTATTCTTATTCTGTACAGAGGGCTTATTAGTTTGCTAAGACAAGCTGATGTAAACCAAACAGTGACAGGTATTAAGCTGTGTAGGGGAGCCCCTCAGATTAATCATCTACTTTTTGCAGATGATTCAGTCATCTTCTGTAAGGCTGATGTGAGCACATGTACAAATATTCAGCTGCTATTGCAAAAATATGAATTGGCATCAGGTCAACGAATAAATAAAGATAAAACCTCAATATTGTTTAGCAAAAATGTACTCGAACCTATCAAAAGGAGTATCGTATCAATGTGGGGGGGAAGCTCAACACAACACTATGAGAAGTGCCTGGGATTACCTCCGATGGTGGGGAAATCCAAGACTAGCTTTTGCTGAAATTAGAGGGAGAGTTTGGAAGAAGCTTCAGGGCTGGAAAGAAAGGTTCATGTCCATAGGCGGGAGGGAAATCCTAATCGAAGTTGTTGCTCTCTCAATCCCAGCCTATTCTATGAGTTGCTTCAAGCTGCCAGCAAGTTTGTGTAAGGAATTAGAGAGGATTTTGGCTCAGTTTTGGTGGGGTCAAAGGGCTGAGGAGCGGAAAATTCACTGGTGCAGATGGGGTTAGTTATGTGAACCGAAAAGCAAAGGTGGAATGGGAGAAATTTATCGTGGTTTAATTCTGCTCTACTGGCCAAACAATCATGGAGGGTCTTGAAGAATGAAGATTCCCTTTTACATCAAGTGTATAAAGCTAGGTATTTTCCCCACTGTTCATTCTTTGATTCCAAGTTGGGTTACAACCCATCCTATACATGGAAAGGAATCTGGGAAGCAAGGAAGATCCTATTGAAAGGATGCCAAATGCGAATTGGGAATGAACTCACGGCTAGAATTTGGGAGGACACATGGATACCAGGACATCAAGCTCTAAAGAATGGGATGTCCCTCTGTGAAGGGACTGATATGACAGCAAAGGTTGCGCGCCTCATAGATAGCCACACAGGGTGGTGGGATGTTGAACAGGTCCGAGCTCTCTTCAATCCAATTATTGTTTCTGATATTCTTAAGATAGTGTTAAGCCCTGGTAGATATGAAGATGCATGGTTCTGGCGACATGAGAAGAGTGAAAATTTTAGTGTGAGGAGTGCATACAGATTTATGGCAGCTCTGGAATCTCAAAACTCACCTGAAAACTCTACAAGAAATGAAGATAAGAAATTGTGGAAGGCTTTATGGTAGATGCATATTCCCCATAAGATACGAATCTTTGCGTGGAGGGCTTGCAAAGATGGGCTACCCAGCAAGCATAATCTGCTCAAAAGGAAAATTGTGGTATCTGCTTTGTGCGATTTTTGTGGTTCCCAGAATGAAGATCTCGTCGACGCCGTTATTAACTGTCCTGATGTTATGCCCGCAATAAGTACTTGTCTTCCTACTGATTCTATTAAGGGTACTGCCAAGAAGTTTTTTATCACCGGTGATTTATCAGAACTGGAGAGATTCTTTCTCATTGCTTGGGCTCTCTGATTTAGGCGAAACAAGCTGATTTATGAGAAAGTGAAGGAGAACCCTATAGCTGTTATCCACCATGCTTTAAGCCTTCAAATTCCTACCTCCTTTTTAAGGAATTCCCCAAACTTGCGATCTGCAGTATGCTGGAATGTCCCTCCAACTGGTTTTGTCAAACTCAATGTGGATGGGGCATTGTTCTACGATTATCAAAAGGCAAGTGTGGGGGCTGTGGTTAGGGATGATCATGGTCAAGTCATAATGGCAGTAAGCAAATCTGAACCAGAGGTATCAGAAGCTGAAGCTGTGGAATTAATTGCAATGCTTCGTGGATTACAATTTACTTCTCAACTGGGTTTTTCCAGAATAATTCTAGAAAGTGATTGCCTTATTTTAGTGGAAGGCTTACAAGTAGATGGGGAGTCCTTCTTAGTATCGGGATATCTCATTTCGGAGGTAAAGAGGATGCTTCATCTTTTCCTAGAGGCCAGGGTACAACATGTCCCACGTATGGGGAACCAAGTAGCTCATTGTTTGGCAAGGCATGCTTGGAGAGTAAAAGATGTGGAATTATGGATGCATTCTTTTCCTGATTTTATTGCACAACATGTTTGGTTGGACAATTCTCTAGTGTAATCTTAGAGTTTTATTTGAATGAATGAAGATGTTCTGTTATCAAAAAAAAAAAAAAAAAAGATTTGTGATATTGATGTTTTAGGGCTACACTAATATTGGTATAATTTCTAAATTTGACTCTTGTGAGTTAAAAATGTATGAACTGGGTAAATGTGGGGTTTAGCTAATTTTACAGCTTCGTGAGTGAGTTACAATGTATTTATGACTTCAAGTTGTTAGAGTGCGTAGTGGAAGCGTGGTGTTGGTGATATTATAGCTTGAGAGTTTGTTTCATTATTTGTATGAGGTTCATGGATTTATGTGGAGAGTTAAAAATTATTTTAGGTTTTGAATTATATTATTGAGGTTTTTATATTAGGTGGAGAATTTGAAATTTATTATTTGGTCGTTAAATGCATTATTGAGGTTTATAGTTTAGACTTGAAATGGCAGTGTGCGTGAACATGTATGGCTAGGAAAATTAAGGGAGAATACGATCAACAATATTGGAGGGTTAGAATTTGGAATATTAATTAGGTCCGACAATACGATTGATGTTTGGTGTAGGTATGGAATGGTTGTAGTGGATAAATATTTAGGCTTTGCTTGTGGTACTAACAAATTTCGAGGATGAAATTTTTTAAGGGACGGAGAATGTAACACCCGGGCTAGCACTAAGCTGTTTTCTAAAATTATTTTGGATTTATACGTATGGAAAACCAATTGTTTTGTCGAATACTTTATGGGTTGGTTTTTTTTTTTTTTTTTTTTTAGAAACAAGTTGAAATATTGCAGGGTTTGGTTCATGACTCAAAATCTAATAGTAGAGCACCCTTTTATTTATTTATTCTTTTTAGTTATTCACTACGATATTTTTTTTAAAAGTGGCTACCCGATCACCCCAAAACCCGTGCCCCTTTTTATTAAACTGAGAAACCTAATGGCTGTTGTTTTTAGAAATTCCCCACCTTTACACGCCTCTTTCTGTTAGTCATAAGCATGCACGTATCTAAGATATTTATCCACTCCCTTGCACTTGCACATCACCTACGGCTCTATGGTTTTCTTTTTTTACGATTCAATCACCTTCTTATATATATATATACTTTCTGCAAAACACCAAGCCGTAGCACCCTAACTCAGTCTCTTCGCACCATCCGAAAATCAGCCCAACGCCTCCACCCATGCACGTACGTTCGCAGCATGCTTACACAACAGCTCAGCCTCCATCAAACCCTCCACCAAGTTCCAGCCGCTGCTACCATCTTGAACCACCACTCCACTGTTGCAAGCGTGCCAACCCGAGACGCAACTTGGCATTACTGCATCAGAAAAGCCAACACCGTGTACACTCAGCCGAACAAAAGCCACCCCGTGCTAGCTTCCCCCTGCGCGACAAAAGCCACTGCACGTTGCCCAACCCCATGAGAAACCGTAAACCACCAAGAATCACGAGAAGTCATTCCCCTATTTTTGATCATCAAAACAGAACCATTGTCTCCACTGCGTAAGGCTCCTCTACTGGCTACCCAACCACTAGGAGGGCTACTGCGTGCAGCCGTTCCCACCTCTACCCCGGGTCGCTATCACCCGTTGGAAATCAGTCCTCCACCACCCAGTGATGTCCAGCGCCACCGTCCGAAGCCTTCATGCACGCCACATGGTGCGTAATCTCCGTCTCCGTCTCTCGCTCATCCCTCTGTCTCTCTATGTACAGCAGCCGCTCTGTCTTGCTCATGTCTCAGCCACCTCGTAGTTGCCCCCCCCCCCCCCCCCCGCCCCCCCCCCCCCCCCCCCCCCCGCGCCCCCCATGGTGAGCCTCCATCGCACGACCTGAGTCTTCCCTGCAAACAAAGAAATAGAAAGAGCTGCGTTGCCCTATACGTAAGGTTAGGGATGGTTTCCGAACAAGGATATTACCATTTTACCCTCGAATTATACGCCTAAGAATGTCTTTATAAATATTTTTTTTTGGGATGTGATTTCACTAAATTTTATCCTTGGGTCTCAACCTTTTTTTAGAAAATTTGTAATTATATTTCTTTAAACTAAATCTAGTTTTTCTTTATATAGGTACAAAATTGTATTTTTACAGAAATTTTTATAAGTGATTTAGATTGTTTCTTTCAAAGGTGAGTAAACAATCATGTTGTATTGTTTTTATTATGATCTAGTTTATTAAATTTTTGATGTATAATTTAAAATATTTTGTTATAATTATATTATTTAGAGTTAAATTTTATAATTTGATTTTGATAGTAAATAGAATAGTTTTTTATATCATAGTCGGAGTTAAATTAAGTGGATATTGATGAATTTAGAAAATGTGCTGATATTTTAGGATTATATGAAATTAGGTTTTTGAAGAATTGAAATATGTTATTTTAGCATCTAGGCTTAAATATTGAAATATGTGTTCGATTGGAAATTTATGAGAATTACGTGGTTATTTTTATAGTGGACGATTAATTATTGTTCGACATTTTGAGGAAAACTCCAAAAAAGCTAAGAAGTCCATGTAAATGGGGTTCCTATGCTAGATTTTCCAAAAAATAAAATGAACTGAGATCCTTTTAGTGGAAAATGTGCATGTTTTGCTATGAAAAAAAATCTGAAAACAACCTCAGATATTTATTCCGCATTACTCATGTGATTCTGTTTAAGAAGAAAATATTTTCTATCATGACTGGTGTAGACATGAGCTTATTTTTGACATTCTGTTTCTGAACTTTGAAAAAGAGAGCGAATATGACATTTTGTGCATGACTTATGTTGTGATATGATTTTGTTCTGTTCTGAAGATTTTGTTCAGTACTCTGTTTGGATAAGACGTGATTTTTGAAAACCTTTGGCATGACTCTCTGATTCTGAATTTGATTATGTTTCCGCTCTGTTCAATTATGACCCTGCCACGGGTGATAATAGCGGCATACGGCCCAACCACGGGCTACAATAGTAGATACGGCCCAACCACGGGTAATAATAGTGGATACGGCCCAACCACGGGTTATAGTACTGGATACGGCCCAACCACGGGTAATAATAGTGGATACGGCCTAACCACGGGTAATAATAGTGGATGCGGCCCTGCCACGGGTTATAGTAGTGGTTTCTATTTTGAGTGCACACCTTGGTCACATAGTGATTTATGTTCTGCTTAGCTATCCGTAGATGCACAACCTTATCACGGGGGTTATACATGGTTTCTGTTCTGATATGATGTTCTAATGATGATGATGATCATTTATGTTATGCCAAAAGATATTTTTGAATGAATTTATTTCTGAATCTTTGCTCTGATATTTTGATAACATGTTCGGCTTTCGCACTCTGAAAATGAAAATGTTTTGTTCTGCATTTTGATCTCTGTAAATGCTCATGTTTAGACACTGGTAGTTTAGACACTGGTATATGTTCTCTACTTACTGAGTTGTTGATAACTCAACCCTTATCTCCAATCATTTTTTTCAGATAATCTTGATGGTTCTACTGGAGAGTAAGTGTAGGCAGTGTTATAGATGTTTGATGTTCGCTGAGGAATAAGTACTCGATGGTACAAGTTTATTGGATAGTTTTATTGAGTAGGTTTATGATTTTCAGATTTTGAATAAATGGATTTGTACTTTTTGGAAATATTGGAGTATTTAAATATGTTATGGAAGTTGATATTTAGCTTACAAGAGCTAACTCTTCAGACCTCCGGGAACAAGGCATTACCAAGCAGTTGAGTTCACTTCACTTTTAGGCTACTTTCCTCTTCCAAACACATGTTGGTCATCAAGTGACAGCAGTTCAAACTTTTAACCCATTGATTGGGCCCCACAACTGACAAACTGCTTTCACCTAAATCCATGAGCCGAGTTTCATTCGTAAATTCATTTCCATTGGGCCCCACAACTGACTACTTATTTCCATTTTGCAGGTTCTCCTTGGCTCGCCTAGCTACAGTGCCAAATCTTTTTTTTTTTCCCTTTGCTGCATTTGGAGCCAGATGAGGAAATCATTTTCCTTTTTATTGCAACGTGAACAGTATAAACTACACAACAATCCACAACTCTAAGATCACTCCAACACAAAGTGTTTACTTACTCGTGAAAATGCCCGAGAACTCACAAACTACACTTTCAAATATTTTATTGAATTGAAATAAATTGACTTGAAAGTAAAGTGTGTGTGCGTAAGAAACCAAGAACGAGACTAACTTACCAACGAAAATGAATTTCTCCCGTAATGGTTTTACTAGTTACACGAGAAGCCGAAAACCGAAAGTCCAAGAACTAGAAATCACAAGCCACGGAAACCCAAGAACCGACGAAATGCAAACTCAAACTCACGGCAACAACAAACTGCATAGATGAGGAACATCAAAAATAAATACCAAAAGCAGAATCTGCACACTTCCAGCAAGGGAAACCGAAAATCAAAGGAATGAAGATGAAACTCTTACCAGTCGAAAATGGAGGGATGCGAAGTGATGCCCGTGTGTTGCAGAGGAAAACCAAAATGCAAAAATGGAGAGAAAACAGGGGTGCAGCAGACGACAACTCACTAGAAAACTAGAAGCAACGCAAAACGAAATCAAAGTGGGGAGGTTTAGGGCATGGGATTCGGAATCTCAAAATAACTCTAGCAACAATTAATGAAGAAGAAACCGAAAGAAAAGAAATTGAGAGACGTGGGAGAAAGAAATTTGCGGAAGAAAAAGAAATCGAAAGGAAACTGACTATGCGAGAAGAAAGGGAGAAAGAAACGGAAAGCAGAGGAGAACTCTTACCTCCCTAAACGACACCGTTCGGTGGTCTTACTAAGCACTAAAATGGCTGGGCCATTTTCACGTACGGTCCGGGCCACTTTGATGAAGAAACTGGGCCTTACAAAACTGATCCATATATCAGGAGCTTAAGAGAAAGACTGCCAACTTAAGCATATCAGTAGTTCCATGGTATTCTCTACTATAAAAATAGAGTGGTGATACCTCCTTCATCCCATTTATCAAGGTTGTTAATAGCAGAATTTCACAACACAAAGGTAGGTGCATGTGTAGTTACTATATATTGTAGAACTGTAAGGCAAAGGAGTGTGTTAATGTAAGGCCCCAATGGAAGGCCCAAACCACATGGTCTATACTCCAAAAGGACTAGTCAATGATACAATTGGAGACCCATTAGAACCTTATAAAGAGCAAGAACTTCTCCTTCCCAAGCAATGTGGGATCCCATACACCACCTACCCTTATCCTTATCATATGGGGTATCACAATCTCCCCCCCTTAAATTCCCGACGTCCTC
>QEOY01007699.1:411-10514 GCA_003123805.1 Juglans sigillata
GCACTGTTCCAAGCCGTCCAACTTCGAATTGTACACCATATTCATGCTCCAGCTTTACCACCCGGTGGCCAATGATTGGCAATGTAATCTACACCTCATAGTTCAAAGAACTACGTAAGGAACAATGGTTAAATGAAATTGGACTAGGATAAATTATATGCAATCCTAATGTATTTGAGGCTTATGCTTGCACAAACCAGGTATGAGCAGAAAAGTATTAATGGCAAATTATTATCATGCAATTNTGCACTGTTCCAAGCCGTCCAACTTCGAATTGTACACCATATTCATGCTCCAGCTTTACCACCCGGTGGCCAATGATTGGCAATGTAATCTACACCTCATAGTTCACAGAACTACGTAAGGAACAATGGTTAAATGAAATTGGACTAGGATAAATTATATGCAATCCTAATGTATTTGAGGCTTATGCTTGCACAAACCAGGTATGAGAAGAAAAGTATTAATGGCAAATTATTATCATGCAATTGGCTACAAATTATTGATATCCAGAGTTAAACATGTTGAAGCCTTCCTATATATTTTACACGACTTGAAAACAAATCTCGCAACATATTTGACAGATAAGGGTAGCCAAGATCGAATAAATTGGCAAATAATATTTGGTGGGATCTTTTTACAGATGAATAACTTGACAACTTGGAAGGTTATCAAGTTTTGTTATCTTACTTTTGTTGTCCAAATATTTTCTTCTTACTCCATATATATTTCAAGAAATTACCATAATGATGACCTTGGATGAAGTTCTTCACATTCAAAATGTGATGCCTCTGGACCACCGCCTCCACTAGCAGCAGCTGCTTCACTTTTGGAATCAGTAGCCCCTATGCTTGAATCATCTTTAGATGTGGGATCAACATCTGCATTTACATCAGAATTATTTGACACACAAAATTTCTGTAGCCATCTATCAGTTTCCCAGAGGACATGCATGATACTCTCCCGTGAGGCATAGCCATGGCTCTCAAATGGAAGAATCACTAGGCGACAAAGGGCACCGTGACCTTTCAGAGCGTTGAAGAAACGGTCAGACTGCAGGGAATGCCAAATACAAAATTAAGAGTGCAAGTAAAATGTGAACAAAAAAGAAGTGGCAAGTAAAGAAGTGTAGGTAAACAAGAAAAGAGCTAGTAGCCACAGAGAATAGGTTCAATCTCAGCACGACGAAAAACTAATTTTAAAAAGTGAAACTAATCAGTTAAAATCCATTAAGGACACTTGGATAATTCAATTCTTAATAGAATTGCTAGAAAAATGTTGAGCCAAACATGAATGACAACAAACTAAAGAGGAAAAGAAAGGTTTATCTTTTCCTGTTTTACCTGCATCGTTAAAGTTCCAGGATTATTGTCTTCTTCTCCATGGATGAGCAATATTGGCTTCTTAATTTTATTAGCTGACATGAAAGGACTCATCTCCACATAAGTGGTCGTGGCCTCCCAAAGAGTTCTGTCTTCATTCTACACAAATAGAGCTAAGAAGTCACTAGACCGTCAAGAATTTAGATACGACACTAGGGGCAAAGAAACGGTTCAACTAAAAGCACCTAGTCAGTTGAGTTAAAAATATATGGCATCAGTGTCCTACCTGAAAACCAAAAGGAGTAAGTGTTCTGTTGTAAGCACCAGAGCGAGCAATTCCACAACAGAAAAGATGGGGGGCATGTGCTAAGAGATTTGCAGTCATGAATGCACCATAGGAATGTCCCCCAACAGAGATTTTGTTTGGATGAGCCACCTTAACAAGGGAAAGCACTTGAATCCTTTGGATCAAAAGTTCACCCTCGAATTACAAAAACAAAATTCTTATAAAAAATGAATCAGCTTACTCCACGTTGGATAACTTCCTGGACTGCAGCCTCCGCACTTGCAACCAACTGCTCTACATACCTACTCAAGGTATTTCAAATAGAGATCATGAAACTAGAAGTTAATAATGTTGTTTTTTTTTTATCGAAACTTCAAATAGCTGGAAAAGAAAATCATGCACAACCAAGCTTCTATGAAAGCTCACGAGACTCGGGATATAAATAAAGGTTGTCAGTTTTTTTTCCCCAGGCAAGATAACATCATAGTATAATAAAGGTGCAAAACGGGGGTGGGGCCCAATAAATGCCAATAACATTTGTTCCAACAAAAGACAAACTGGGAATTAGAGTTAACAAATTGATCACGTCCAATAGCTGAAAACACCAGGAGAAGGACCACGCTAAATATCTCCACTCCCTCAAGTGGGGGAGCATGAACAAATGGCAACTCCCGTCAAAAAGGGCAAAGGATCCCATGTTTAATGAGGATAGATGCAAGAGTCATTCCTTAAAGAACAGACGAAAAAAATAATCCCGACAGCAGCATACACAGCACATGAGGTTCAAGCGTCAATGGAAATGGACAGATGATGGTGGGACTGGGCAAAAAGAGGATGAGGAAGATAGTGGTGGTGCGCATGGGGTGAGGTGGATGCTAGAAACCAGAAAATCTAACTTCTCACCTCATTCCAAATCACTCTCTACAAAGGCTTTCTCATACTAAGTTTAGAGTGTGCCTCTTGGTGGGAAAGATCAAGCCTTTAATGGTCATAATTTTTTATTTTTTGTGTCAGAATGGTGAGAAATAAATTTCAGTTTTCACTTATTTCCCACTGCAGCAAAAGTTTTTTCATACTCACTTGCCTGGTTTGGTTTGGTAGATGATCGATATCATCTCATCTCATATAATCATCACAACTTTCCCAAACTCACACACAAAATATAATAAACAAGTCAACTTTTTCAAATCCCAAAACAAAAATTATATTAAAAAATTATATTCTAACAATATTTCTTTAACTTTCAACTTTTATCTCATCTCATTTCATCTATATAACCAAACGATGCCTTAGGGTTTGTTTGGGGTTGTGTTAAGAGTCTTAAAAAGTGCTTAAATAAACTTAAAAGCGACGAGTCTTAAAAGTGCTTAAATAGATTTAAGTACTTTAATGATAAAATTATGTTGTTTAATTGATTCATATTAAAGTACTTTTCAACATTTAAAAAAAATATACGTTTAAGGAAAAGCTAAAAAGTGCATTTCAGAATTGATACTTTTCCTCAAATGTACTTTTCCGCATTTTTCGGAACGTAGTTACACTTTAAAAAAAAAAATCAATGGGTGAAAATACCCATATAACTTTCAAATAATTAGAGCTTTGCCATTGTCTTATCATATTGAGTGACAATCCCATTTTATCAGTATTTTCTATTTTAATTTGAATTTCAAATTTTGAATTTTAAACTTCTATCATTTTCAATAGCTGACACATCAGCATGTATGGTTTGTACATTCTTGAAAACATTCAATCAAGTTACCTGTCATTTGCCTCCTCATTGCCCTCGCCAATAATAGGAATTGTTGGTCCTGATAGAATTGCAAACCTGTACATATCTGAGCAATCAGAAATTGGTATATCATGTTCACAACAAACCAGAAACTCAATGGAAGCAATGGGAAAGAGAATAATGACGACAAGCCAAAGACACCCAAAGAGAGTATAAGCAAACAATGGGGATAAATCATGCCTTCTAGCCAGCCAAAGGAGGGGTGATGTAGGACCTATGCCAGCAAATTCATTAGGAGAACCACGAACTTGTCCAGCAGCATCTTTGCTTTTAAATTCTCCAGGGTAAGACCAAATCAGACATGGAAGAGGGCCATCCTTTGATGGATCATAGCCTGGTGGCAGATATAACGTTGCAGTAAGTTGAACCCCATCCTTTCTCTGATACCTGATCATCTCTTTCTGCAATGATGTGAGTTGTGGATAGGGATGAGGGAAATTAGTGATTTGACATGCTTGTTTATCTGGCCAGATCAGGATGTAGTACTGGGTGTTTTCAGTTTTTGACTCTTTGGAAGTCAGTATTTTCAACTGATCAAGACGCAAATCCCCTTCTTTCTGATCAGACATTAAAGCAACAACAGTCTCATAATACTTTTCTTTGTCACTTTGCCATATTCGTTCTTTGTTGCCTGTATTTCTGTTAGTATTTGGTTTAGAACCCTATGGCAGCAACAATGAACATTTGGAAAGGAACATGCCAGAAACAAGAATTATTAAGAAACTTACATGTCAAACAGATCAAGGAATGGAATGTTCCCTTCAGGTGTAGCACCACTTCCGTTCAGTAAAATATATGTGCTTTCATCATTTTCCTTCCTTACCTTTGCAATCACATAAGTTCCGGTGGGAGTTCTCCGCAGCATTGGAGAGCCAGGATCCGAGTACACATCTTCTGATGATCTATCAAATAGAATACGTGGACTAGAATCCTCAGATCCAGGAGAAACCACCCAGGTTCTCACTCGCCGTGTTTTGTACCAAGACTCATAAACTAGAGCTAGCGAATCATCACACCAAGAAATGCCTCTGTAATAATAGAAAAGGTAACATACATCAAAAAAAGGGCACAGATAGCTTTAAGATTGCATATTTTGTGTTTATCGTGCCCTACAGAAACTTTGACTATGGACATGAAAGGCAACTATCCCTAGCATCTGCCATACATTGGATTTCGTGTGTATTATAAGATCCGGAAGTCTAGGAATAAAATAAGTGCCTATGGCATCGCATCAATAGTATAGGTACATACAAACACCATCAAGCAACTATCCTGGGCAGAAAGTGTAAAGGTCCAGAATTTAACATGAATGAGCGGCCGATGTATGGTTATCAAACTTTTTTCTATATGACAGGTTAAGGCATGATTATAAACACATGCAAACATACACATAACTATGGAATAGTTGAGTTCACTGATGTGGACCATAATACATCTCCAACAAGTATTAAACCTATCATCACTTATTCATACTACATTAGTACCTTCTTGAGGTTGGCAAGTCTTCTAAAACAAGTTCTTGATAAACATCATAGCCATATAAATAAAACAGAGGTCAAATAATGTCAGAATTCTTCCAGCAACTTCAGCTTCAGACATTTGTGAGAAGATAACGGTGGATAAAACATCAATCATGTAGCTCATATTCATACCCATAACGAAGATCAAGTTGGTGTAAGATCGCTGGCTGTTCACCTTCTAGTGGCTCAGCAGGCTGTGTATAAACTATATCACGTGGCGAAACTTCCACTTTCGCATCACCTCCATCTTGCGTCTCTACCCTAAAAAAACTCAAAACAGTCAGGAGGAATTCAAACATTTTTTTAAAAGTAAAATAAAAGCCCAAGCATTTTAAAGTGAAACAAGTAGCTGAATGTTTACAGTGATGTGGAAAAAATCCCTGTAACTTGTTCTGCATTATTTTATACAACACTAAACGAAATCCTACTGATTTTAATTTATAATCTGTAATTACCAAATAGAGTGGGAACACAAAATAGTACAGCTATTTTTTCCCCATACACGCTAATAGAATCTCAGATATGTACCAGTAGAGTGTTGATGGCTTATCTGCTCTCCAATTGATAGAGCGCATCCCTTTTCGCACACTATTGGATACAATGGGAATGTCCTCAGCAAGTGGCAAATCACAGAGTTCCCTAACAAACTTCCCATCAGTTGTCCACAAATCAACCTTCTTAGGAAATCTTCCGCACGGTACAATGAAAGAGTATGGTCTGTGAATTGAACTAATCAAAAGGTACTTCCCATCTGGGGAGGGGTCCATTGATGTATAGACAGCTGGTGGGCCGATTTCCTTCACTGTCCCATCCATAGAAGCCAATACAAGTTGTGTAGTTGTATAGTAGTCGAACAAATCTTCGTCATGTTCATCTTTAAGCAAATCCTGGAAAGTCCTAACTTGAATAATGTTTTTCTGCTCATTGGATTGTATCTTTGGGCCAGTGGGAACCAAAGGTTTACTTGGGGGGGCTCCACGGGATAAGGGGATGGTGGAAACTAACAGAGTAGAATTGTTTACCCAAACAAAATTGTCAAAAACCGCATTTAGATAGATATTGGGCGATTGAAACAAAGGTCTAGCATTCCCAGTCTCCACATCCGCAACCCATACTCTAAGCTTACTACTAGTGTTTTCTTCGTCATCAACTCGGATGCTGAATGCCAAATGCTGACCATCAAGTGACCACGTAACAAAATTGATCTTCGCACCATCGGGGTAACCATGTACCTCTTTCTCTGGCCCTAGGGTACCATCAGGCATTAACTGATGAATTCCAATACCCGTATAGAATGACATCCGACTCCTAGTATTATATCTTCCATCAATACGAATACCAGCCAACTTTTCCTCCTGTCTTGCTAGTTCTGCCAACGGAGGTAAAGCTCTCCGCTTAAGAAACAGTATCGTATCCCTGTGTGGCGAGAATGACAATGCAGGAAGCGGAGGAGCATCCACGATGTCCTTGATCTCCGGTGGAGGAAGACAATATCCAACTCCCAGTGTCGACTCGTCTGCATAATTTGAATCCAAAATACAAGTCAGCCACTTTAGATACAATCATCGGCTACACATATAGCAAGAAGCATTCCTTGCAAAGAATTTAAAGTCAAACTTGATAGTTGATCAATTGGATTCCATTGGAATACAGTAACAAGACTAGTTCGAGAATGCAAGAAATAAAAGTTCAAAGGGACTGCGAGCTGAAGAAAGTTCCAAATTAAATCATCGAACTCAAGGAATTAGAAACTCAAAAAAAAAAATATCGCTTCCACAATCAGACCCGTATAGCAAGAAAGATTCTCAAGTTCAAAAGCTCTTGTGTTTACCAAAAACGAGATTCTTTAATTGACTAAACAAATTATCATCATCCCGGAAACAGTTCCACTGCTTAAAAAGATGAAACGAAAGCAAGTAACCAAAAGCCCATTTTCTAAGTTCTATTTCAAATTACCTTCATTTCCATTGGGAGCAGTATTGGAAGAAGAAGAAGAAGAAGATACGGCGCCGTTGTCTTCACCGGCCAAAGCGTTGATGGGGACGAGATTGGTGAATCGAGAGGCGGTCATGGTGGAGGCGGTTTTGAGGGAAGAAAAGGCGTTTCTGAAGGGACGGAGAGCGAGGAATGCGGGAGGAGAGAGGGAGAGAGATGAAGGGGAAAAGGGAGGGGAGCGAGCAGAGACGGAGAGAGCAAGGAGAGACAGGCTACGATGATAGACTTTGTGAACGTGCATCATCGGTTTTTAGAGTACTAAGCGNAAACCGTCAGGGCCGGGATCGAATGCATGGCCAGCTGCCGATGCAAATGAGGTGTTCAACTTGCTATCGCAGACAGTGCTGATCTTCTAATTGTGTTGTGACTGTTGTCGAACAACAAACCCTTTAGAGGTTTGACAAGTGGCCCTTCCTATATATATTTTTTTAATAAATTCTCGTATTCTAATTTATCTGAATGTATAAAAGAGTCAAACGCAGCAACTTTCTTTTGGTGGGCCAAATTCTAGCTATAATTTATCTGAGTCCAAATCGTTCAATTCAAGTACTTGCACTTGCGCCATTAATTACACTCTCAACTCGGAAGGGAGACCCGATTTGTGCAAGATACTCGAAGTGTGTGCAACGTATTGGCCCCCGTGAGTTCTAAGGCTCCGTTTAGAAATTAAATCAAACTCAATTCATCTTAACACATTATTATAATTTTTATAAATTTTAATATAAAATATAATAAATAATTCAATTTTTTTAAATATCAAAATAATTTTTTTAAATTTTTACATAAAATATAATAAATATTTTAACTTTTATTTTACTATTTACAAATTATTTCAATCCATCTCAATTTATCTCTAAATTTAAATCTAAATCACTCATTAACAACTTCTTTTCCTATAGGTGAAATGTCAATTCCAAAATAACCCTTTAAACAAGTGCGCCAATTACCTTTTCGATGGAATCTCTCCCTCGAGACATCTCTCTTTAAAAAGCCTCCAAATCTGATTTTTATTAGAGGCTTTTTCTCTTACTCCCTTTCATTCTCACATTTTTTTTATTTACATATTTTATTTATCAAGATAATTCTTTTTTCTTAATTTATTTTATTTTCTTCAATATCAAAAAAGATAGTTTTATAATTTTTTGATAATTTTCAAGAGACACACACAATACAAAAAAACTCTCAGACCGTAAATAGTTTTAAAGATAATAGCGGTTTTGCAAATATCACTGCACATGATTCTCACACGCCATTCACAATTACGCGTGATCCTCACGTGTCACCCCTTCCGTCAGCTCTTCTCGCCACACACGTCGAATAATCAAAATCGTCACCATCAATCTTTCAAATCTGACTATTGTGATTGAAATGAGATAAACGTGTTACATTCATATGTCGTTACAGATTTTGAAGTCTAACAGAATTGTCCAAATTGTAATTCGTTATTTTTCACATCTATTTTATTGTTTTTTTATTGTTTAATAAAAATAAGAAAATGAGTTTGTCTGTCTCTTATATGTTTGTCTGAGGTCGAGTCTTCTATTTTTATAAAAGATGAGATTGAATCTCTATTTAAGTAGAGTATTGTCTCTTTAACATTTATCTATAAAAAGTATCAACAATAATAAAGATCAATAATAAAGATCAGATCGATCACAAAAAAAAATATATATTAGTAGAATTCTAAATGCATTATAAAAATATAAAATAATGATTGATATTAAGATATTCCGGTACGTATCGTTTATAGATTTAAGTTTTTAATTATGACAATTTTTCTTTAAAAAACTAAAACTAAAACAAAAAAAACAAGCGCGCCAATTGGCTTAAAAAACAAGTGACACAAGTGGTGCGTGCAAGCCACCCAAATTGTTGAGTAAAAGAAAGAAGCCATTCTTTTCTTTCTTTAGAAGAAGCGACACGTAGCACAATCTTGTCAACATGCCTCGAAGATATTTTATAGCTCCCAGACAATACCGTGCCGGGAATTCAATCATACATATGAAGAGTAATATTAACTATTAAATTATCAACTATAAGTTATAAAATAGCAAAAAAAAAAAAATTATAGGATCTATTTTTTACATCAGATTTGTGTTATGCTTACATAATTAAAACTTGTATAAATCATTACTCATTCATCCACGAAACCTTAATTATCTTGATTCTCAATGGCTCATTTGACCGTTAACCGTTAATTACGCACGATCTATCTTTTCAACTTTTAACACAATTTGTTTTTATTATTTTCCGTTTTATATATAATTAAGAACAGATCATACGTATTTCAATAAATAGATTCAATTTATCAACTTTCTTTAGTAAATATATATAGAAACAAGAGCTTCAATTAGAAGAAAAAAATGGTCCAAATTAAAACATAAGATGTCAGATTAAGATTGCTTAATATACTGTTGGTTTTTAAACTTTAAAATGATTAAAATATTTAANATCAACTTTCTTTAGTAAATATATATAGAAATAAGAGTTTCAATTAGAAGAAAAAAATGGTCCAAATTAAAACATAATATGTCAGATTAAGATTGATTAATATACTGTTGGGTTTTAAACTTTAAAATGATTAAAATATTTAATGTTAAATAAAAAATAATGTAAATCATTATTATTGTTCAATGTATCAGTTCAATTGTGTAGATTTAAATAAAAACATGTCATGGTGACCTGAAGCAATGCATATATCTTAAGAATATGAGCCTTAATTCCTTGCCAACCAAACAAAAGGTTGTGTCATTTTGTGAATTAGAAATATTTTCAATGTATTATCTAATATTTGAGAAGTTGTGATTTCTCAAAAACACTCATTCATTTTAGTTGTGACTTTTCACAAATACTATTTCATTTATATATTGTGACTTTTCACAAATACCATTTCATTTATATATAGTTGTGACTTTTCACAAATGTTATTTTATTTCAATTATGACTTTTCACAAGTGTCATTTAATTATCTATAAATAGGAAACCTCACTTGCAAATTTGCTCACTCTAAAATTATCTACAAAAGATAGAGAAACACTTTCTCTTTTTGTCTTTCTTTATTTAGACTTTGACTATTTTATATTGGGTTAAAAAATCTCATATTATGTGAAGAGATTAATAGAATCGACGTTGTTGTATCTTGTGAATAGATTGTCAAAAAGTTTAGTGCATGTTTAAATTTGGAGGCGGCA
>QEOY01007699.1:11649-37271 GCA_003123805.1 Juglans sigillata
AGAAAAAAAAAAAAAAAAAAAAGATCATTTCTCTTGATCAAGGCTTTTCCTTGATCTCGTGTCTTCATTTCTCTTACTTTTTCTTGAGGTCAGACGATTTGTAGAAGAAGAAGAAGTAAGGGAAGAGATGAGACTAAGCTGAGAAAGAGACTGAGTATAACAAAATGAGGATTAGGGTTAGTGAAAAGAAAATGATCAATATATATATTAAGAGAAAAACAACATCGTTTAAGAAAGCAAAAACAAAAAAAAATAGAGAGAAATCGTTGTTGTCGGTGTGGGGGCTCGAACGCATGTGTGGGGGGAGGGGGTGTTTAAAATTTGATATTACTATAGAGTAACAGAGTCCTACCAACTCCGAATTCCGACTCCAACTCCAAACTTGGAATTTGTCGACTCCAGCGGATGTCGGCCGAAGTTGAAGTAGTCGGAGTTTTTGCCCACCCCTAACTCAAACACAAAACAATTTTCAATTTCAAATATTCAATTTTTTCATCTAATCATTATCCAAACACAAAAACTCAATACAATTTCTCAAACTTTCAAATAAAACACAAAAAATAATACACATTTTTTTAAATTTCAAAATAAAAATTATATTCATAAAACTTTGTAAGTTTATAATATTTTTATTCAAATTTTGACTCTCATTTTCCAAGTCTCAATAAAATTTATTAACTTAAATCAATTTACTTTTATTTATAAATTTTTTTACTGTTATTTACATAATTACGAGATATTATAAATATCCAAAAGAGTTATAAAGTTCCTAAAAAGTTTTTTTTTGGTATGGTCGGCCTCGTTATGAAAGATCCTTCAGACAATATAACGAAACATTACCATTGTTATGGATCCTCTTGCATGTGAAGAAAGAGTAAAGAGTATATTTAGTTATTGACCATTTATTAATTGTGAAGTCTCCAAGATCCTACGTTGTGATTTCTTTGTCAGAATGGGGTTGGTTTAGGCGATTCCGAGAAATGTGGTTGAATTCACAACTAGCAATCTAGAAAATAGTTCCAATTTGCCTATGATAGTGCCTTCGGAAGGAGAGGAATAAGAGACGTTTTCAAGATCGCGAGCTTAAAATGTTTTTCTATAAGAAAAATTATAGATATAAGTTTCACACTCTTGTACATTATTTAAAAATATGTAATTTTATTTATTTACATTCATATTTAAAAGTAAATGAATAAAATATATTTTTAAGTGGTGTGCAAAGTGTAAAATTTCTGTATAGTGCTTCTCTTTCTATAATACTTTATTCTTCAAACGGATTCTAATAAATTTTAATAGCACTTGAGTTATGCCTATCTTCCTCATCAATAAAGTTCCTATTTACGGATTAATAATAAAAAATTCATTTTCAAGTTCTTCAATCAAATTTGAAATTTGAATTGCTGCAGATGTGTTATTTCTCTTGTTGAGATATCCTTCTCGAGGGGATATGATATTTCTATCTTCGTTTCTTATTACCTGTCAATGCAGAACTAGGCTAGTATGAATAGTTAAAGTATTTTATCTTATTTTATATTATTATTAAATTTTTACATAAAATATAATAAATAATTTAATTTTTTTAAATTTAAAATAATAATATTATTAAAAAATATTATTTTAATCAACTTTTAATTTTAATCTTAATTCATGTAATCTTAACCTGAATCGCATCAGAGTATGTCAACGCTATAGTGATCTAGATGTCATGACAATTTACGACCCCACCAATCCCCACCCCCTGTTCTAGATGTTCTACAATGTTACGCGGGGTGTGTTTAAGCATAATGATAGGCACTTATCTCCAATCATTCATTTATTAATTTTTTAAAAATTTTTTACTTAATAATTAAAAATTTGTTTGAATATAAAAATTATCTCATTTTATTTTATTTTATTATTATAATTTTTTTAAATTTTAAAATAATAATAATATTAAAAATAATATTTTAAAAATATTTTATTCAATTTATTTAAAATAATCTCACTTTATTTTGCTATCTAAACGATTCTAAAAAAATGATTATATATATATATATTAATAATTAAAGATATTTTAAAAATATTTTAAAAAATAAAAATTTCAAATAATTAAATGAATGATAGCCTTTCGGCTTTCATTATCCTCGCCCTGGAAAAGAGATAAAGTAATGAGATGATGGGACATTTTTTCCACAATTTCAAACTGGCTTACATGGAGATCGGGATGTTGTATATTGACTTGATGCGTCACAGCTACGATTGAAGAAGTCGCTTACGCAATTATTGAGGTTGTGCTTACCCACAAGTCAAAAATGCAGATAAGGTTTTGTAGTTGTCCTTTCACACATAGTAGAACAGTTGAATCCAAAAGTGGCTAGGTTGTGTTCATGGTTTCTATTTGGCATCATTATTACATTCTATCGGATGACCCAACCGACGAGGAAAAACATGGTGGAAAGTGGAAACTGGGTCTATCCTTTTGTCATCTGGGTTCAAAGTTAAAAACCCTCTTCTAAAATTATGCCAATAAACCTTAAAACTTTCATTCTGGAATTTCAGGATCAGTTAATAGGACCAAATTTTGAGCTTGAGTTGAACTTCCAAGGAAATAATTTTAGTGTAATAAGCTCGAGTCGTCTGAATATGATACCAATTGTAACGCCAGATTAGACAAGCATATTGAATTGAAAGTTCAAAGTACACAACGACATATCATTGAAAAAGAAACATCACATTTTCATGAACACAACGATAACAACTCTTTTTACATACCAAACAGGAAACCAAATTAAACAACACCCACAAACATGTTTAAGCTTTGCGCTACACGATGCACTCCATTATTTCAGTCCAAACGACACGCATCAAGCTAGAATACAAAATGACGCACACCAAAGGGCCGTGCCTGTGATCATTCTCTATCAACTCAGAAACACGTCGGCGGACGCCACGATCGGCTGCATCTGATGGTGGAGCTGCCACGGGTTCATCAGCGGATCTGGTATCTCCGGGATATCCAATGAGAACCCGCTGACTTCGTCTATAATCTGAAGCACTGAGTTCAAGGACCGCAAGCGATCGGTAAGCTCCATGGCCTGGGCCCGGAGGATATTGTTCGCGGACTCGATCGCCACGTAGGCTTGCTCCTTAGCGTTGATGCTCTGCACCAGCTGGCTGTTCGCCATCTGCAACCGGCTGATCTCGTTCGTCAGATCCTGCATCTGCTTCTGCTTCTTCATCCGTGACCGCCTAGCCGATTCGCGGTTCGACAGCATCCTCTTCCTCTTCCTCTCGTCGACCGCAAAACGAGGGTCACCACCATCGGATCCGGAACTCGCAGATCGTTGAACCGAAGCCATCAATATATTCCCCCTCAAAAGGAAATTACCAAAACGGCGCTCTTACTTATTAATTGAACGAATTTGGATCAGAAATTTGTGCAACAAACAGAAATTAGGGTTCTAAGAGTTAGGCTACCTATAAATCAATGACAGTCAATCTGATAGAAATGTTTCTCCAGATCGGGAATTAATTCATGAGAAGACGTAGAACCAGTAGAGAAACACAACCGAGAACGAGTGTAGCAAACGAATGCGACGCATGAGGACGTTAAATGTCATATAAAATCGAACTTCATCGACGTAATCGAAACCTAAACCCGAATGGTTTGTATCAAATCCCAGAGATTAGGCTCAGATCAGAACCCCAATCGGAAAACACGAATAGCTATGGCAAGATGAATCGAATAATCAGGGGGCTGGGAAAGCAGATCTCCTAAAGCTTAAAAGGAATTTAGGGAAGAAAGGAGTAGGGGAGGCAGAAACCAAGCGAATGGGCGAGAGGTGAGGCGAAAGAAGGTTAACAAGGGAAGAGGATGGTGGTTTTATAGGGGAAAACGTGTGCAGGTGTGAGTAGGTAAGGCAATATTGTATGGTTTTTTGGGCGGTGGTGACAAGGTTGGCGTCAGGGGTGACGCCAGCTGGGACACGTTGTCACGTTTAAGGCAAGTGGACAGCTCATTTTATTCCTTTTTTATTATTTAAATTCGAATTTATCGTGGAATATTCGTTTACATGGTCAAGAGTTGAATAATTTATGTTTCTATTTTGCATGTTTTTGTCAATGGGTTAGGTATGGAGAACAACATGACCTATCGGCCAATTGTATTCTTGAATTTATGATAGAATAATGTTTTAATCCTATGGTGTGCATTGTTTTATGTCTTGTAATTTAACTTGCAGTTGCCAGTAAAATGCCAAAGTATTTGCAATATGATGCTATTTACCCCCTTTTTTTTTTTATTAGGGATGGTCCATAATTAAATACCCATATATCCACGGACACTTTATACTTAACTTCCTTACGCGTCAAGTTGATATAGCATTATTTTGATCAATTGAGAACTAGACTGTTACTAAACCTGAAATTAGCTTCAAATGGAGATATTGTAATCTCGTAACAAATATAAGCTTTGATAGCATCGAATATAAGTTATATAGGAGTATATAATAAGCTTATATAACAAATTTATAATGAGAAACGGGTTGAAAATCGAAAACTTTCGACAATATTTAAAAAGTTACCACAAGATTTAAAAAGTTATTAGGTTTGGTCAATTAAGGGTACATTTTGGTAGTGAGAAGTGTTGAGAATATTTGTGAATAGTTATGAGTAGAGATTGAAGTGAGTTTGTGAGTCCCATTGAGAATATTTTGAGTTGTTTGGATGTGTAAAGTATGTTGAGTTGTTGACTTTTGAGTAGGTAGTTAAAAAATATGTGGGTCTCATAAATATTATAGTGATTTTATTTTTAATAATAAATATTATAATGATTTTATTATAGTGATTTTTTAATATTAATAAATATTGTAGTGATTTTATTTTACTTTTATATATAATAATGATAAATATTATAATAATTTTATTTTTAATTTATATATAATAGTGATAAATATTATAATGATTTTATTTATATATATAATAGTGATAAATATTATACTAATGTTATTTTTTATTTATATATTATAGTGATTTTATTTTTAATTTATATATAATAATGATAAATATTATAGTATTTTATTTTTTATTTATATATAATAGTGATTTTATTTTTTATTTATATATTTTAGTGATTTTATTTTTTATTTATATATTATAGTGATTTTATTTTTTATTTATATATTATAATGATTTTATTTTTTATTTATATTTAATAGTGATAAATATTATAGTGATTTTATTTTTTATTTATATATAATAGTGATAAGTATTATAAAATATTTGTGAATAGTTATGAGTAGAGATTGAAGTGAGTTTGTGGGTCTCATTGAGAGTATTTTAAGTTGTTTGGCATGTGAAATATTTTCAAAAGTACGAGAATACTTGAAAAGTGTTGAGGATACTTTAGTACCCAAACACACCCTAAGACTCTAGTACCCAATTATTACTCAAGATCAAAAGTTTAATGTGTTGATGTATAAAAAATCGCAAAACAGGTAAGAAAAAAAAATCATTCCCTATCCGTTATGATTGTTGATGCATATAAGTTTTGATAGCATCGTATATACGTTATACAGGAGTAATAGACAAGTTTAGGAGTATATCAGAAGTATGTATAAAAAATTTACAATGAGAAACAGGTCAAAAATCGAAAAGTTTCAACATTATTTAAAAAGTTGTTGGGCTTGGTTAGTTAAGACTTTGGTACCCAATTATTACTCAAGATCAAAAGCCTAATGTCTTGATGCATAAAAAATCTCACAATAGGCTAACAGAAGAGAAATAGTCATTTCTAACCCGTTATGATGATTCGGGCCTCGATCGGTTTGGTCTGGTGCCCTCAACAATAGTTCAGTACGGTTGTACGATGTTAGTACATACATCCATAACAGTGTATAGAAAACAAATGCAGGGAAAGTAAGAGATTGAGATACAAAATTCTACTTAGTTCGGCATAATGCTTACGTTAAAAGACGTTTAGGGATGAGAAATTCACTATAATATGTTTGTTTACAGTCTCTCATAATCTTTCATTTCTCATTATACAATAGAGATCTTAAATATATTTGCTGAAAAAGACCCCATTCGCTGGAGCACCTCTTCGAGAGGTTGAAGAAGAAGTTGAAGTCCCCAAGTCGTTTGGTCGTTTGCTTTTTAGCTTACCCCTTTTTTGCATGCGCCTCGATAGTGGAGAGGAACGTTCGCTTTGCGTGTCTAACATCTTCCTTCATTTTCCTCTTTTTTCCTTCCATTCCCGTCCTTTCCTCCTGACACCTCCACTCTCTTGTCCCATCTCCCTCTTTCTTCTTTTGTCTTCTAGTGGTGGCCTTTAGGGCTGGAGCTGGACTCAGGTATGGAGATTTTGTCCCTTACAGTTGCCCCCAATTCTTAAGGTCGATTCGCTCCGAAAGAAGGTATTGAGAATGTTCAAGATAAAAAATACGACAGAGACAACACGCAGTGATCTATGACAAAATAAGTTTAGGGAGTGGGTCCCCGATTCTTTGTTTCTCTTGCGTTGAGTAGTAAATACCTCTGAGGGTGAAATTAGGTGGGAGGTGCGCTCGATCGCATCAGGTTTGAGTGCAAAGCTTGGATGCGCTGAGATATGCGCTTAATCGCATCAGGTGTGAGTGCGAAGCTCGGACGCGGCGGGATATGTGCTCGACTGCTTAATATGTGAGGGCGGAGCTTAGATGTGGCGAGAGACATGCTCAACAGCGTAATGTGAGAGCGCGAAGCTCGAATGTGGCGGGAAATGTGCCCGACAGCATAAGATGTGAGTGGTGTAAATCTCCAATGTGGAAAGAGGTGTACTTGACTGTATAAGATGCGAGCGCAAAGCTCGGATGTGTACTCGACCACATATGATATGTGAGCGCAGAGCTCCAATGTGTCAAGAAGTGTACTTGACTGCAAAAGATGGGAGCACAAAGCTCGTTTGGGCGAGATAAGCGGGAGGCTGGCTCGACCGCGTAAAGTGCGAGGGTTGATAAGCCAAGTGACTTGCTCGACCGTAGGTCGCCTGGGAGGTCGGGTGGTCCCTGACGTTTTCTTGTTTGTTGACTTGTTGCCAAAGATGACTCGGGAGAGGCGGCTGTGGCATAAGTGTAAACACACGACGTTTGTTGTAGGATATGTCGTTTTAGGAGTAATGTTGGACAGCTGAAAGACTGGGTCCATACTTCACCGTGAGGCAGATCGGGCAGCCTTAAGGCTAGACCTACTTGTTGACCCTCGACGAGAAGGTAAGTAAGAGATGTTTGACAGTACTGCAAAAATCAAACTGGTTAATGCAAATAATCTCATATTACAAGTGCAAAATTTTTGGACTTGAATTGTCTTGCTGGCGTGTGTTGAAAGTTTGAGGCTGTTGTCGTGGCACGAGTGTAACACTTGGCGTTTACTGGGGAACATGTCATGCTGGTGTTGCTGTCCAGGGGTGACTCAAGGGACTCGGTTTGGTGGAAGTCAAGGGAATTGTGTCTGACTGGCCATCTGGGCAAGTCCTGGGACTGGTGCCCAGCCTGATTTCCTGGCGAATCAAGGGACTCGGTTTGTAACACGAAAGTCGGCAAGTCAAGGAAATTGTGTTCGAATGGCCATCTGGGCAAGTTCTGGGACTGGTGTCCAGCCTAAACATCGTGGTGAATTAAGAGACTCGGCTTGTAGCAAGAATGTCGACAAGTTAAGGGACTTATGTCCGAATGGTTGTGTGGGCAAACCCTAGGGCTCTAGCCTGACCAATGCATTGTGGTGAGTCAAGGGACCCAGTTTGGTGGTACGAAAATCGTCAAGTCGAGGGAATTGTGTCTAATTGATTGTGTGGACGAGCCCTAGGGCTCTAGCCCGACCAATACATTGTGGCTTAGCTGGCTCAAGGGTCGGCAAGTCAAGGGACTTGTGTCACGGAGAGTCAATGGACTCGACTTTACTGAAGGAGACACTTATCTGTGCCAAAAAAAGGTTAACTCATTTAGCAAAAAGACCCCAATCACAAAGTGAGGTTGCAAACCTAAATTGCTTTGCAAAGGTTGGAGATGTGCTGGTGAGACCTGTGGATTTTCATGTTTCGGCGATGACCAAGGTTCGATGTCCCCGCATGTGCGTTAGTGACAAATAATTTATCTCGGTGGAGTTATATTGGGATGTTTGGGCGGTGTTAGAGCGAGGCTACGTGGCCGGTGTTCCACACCATAGAGAGCAATTTTGTCCGTAAAAATAAATTCACACAAATTCTGAGAGAGACAAACTAGGGAGTTTTTGTCGCTACAATCAACTTTTTATTTGACTGAAATTGCTTGTCGGTCACCGTTTCTTCTCTTTTTGCTCTTCTTGTTTTTTTTTTTAATTACCATTGAGTGAGTTTTGCTGTGCTGAATGCGAGCGACTAGCTTCATTTTTTGGGCGAAGGCTTTGGAGTTTTTGTTTTGTTGCTTGAGCAGTTGAGGCAAGGGGCTTCATACCCAAGCAGACTAGGGTGAGCTTGTTGGGCAAGTATGTTGGTCGAGCTTGTTGGGAGAGTATGTTGGGCAAGCAGACTTTGGGTTGGTCGGGAAGTTCCCGTCTGTACTATTTGTGGTCGGGCAACCTATGGGGTGGCTGAGTAGAGTTGGTGCTCGCCACTGTGAGGGCGAGCAAGGTGCATGTATTCGTGCATGGTCGAGGATCACATGGTCGTGGATGCGATGGCCGAGAAAAGTAGGCACCCGCCATGCACTGTGTGGTCGAGCAAGATGCATGTGATCGTGCATGACCGATGATCATGTGATTGTGCATGTGATGGCTGATGAGAATGGGTGCCCACCATTATGTGGTTGAGCACGATCTTTGGTTGAGGGACTAGTTGCCTGCTACTGGGTGGTTTAACAATATCTCAGATTGGGCTGGGGTGCTCACCATTAGATGGGCAAGGAACTTGGTCTATAGAACGTCCTGCCGGCGACATAAATCGTTGGTGGGCTTGGCAGTTCTAAGGGTGATCCCACCAACTCGCAGGTGCCGTGGGAAGGGGCCTGCCGGGTGCACGACATCTTGCACATGTTACCTCCTACGGCATACATCGTGCAATCGGTGAGGGACGTTTGGACGAGGACAGAAACTGCCGGCAAGCCACATGGTGGTCGTTGGCAGGTTCAATTCATCTCACGGCTAGGTTGTGAGCCTCTCGGGTGCACGTTGCCGTGGACCCAGTAGACGTGCCGTGCTCAGTGCCCGGCGGTGGGAATGAACCGGATGGTGATAGAAACTATCAGCGGGCCAGGTGGTGGCTGCCGGTAAGTTCAGTTCAGCGGGCTCACGTGGTGGCTGGGCGGTGAGCCTCTCTGGTGCACGTTGTCGTGCACTCGTTAGGTGCATCGTGCTAGGTCCCGAAGACGGGGATGAATCGGTCGGATACATAACCCTCAGCGCCCCAAGTGGTGGCCACTAGAAGGGACTTCGGGCCCACCGAGCCTCCCATTAGTACTGTGGCTAAGAGTGTAACCGGTCCGGTTCGTTCCAGTTTTTGATATATTTTAGAACTAAACTTGTATATATCGATTTTGAGATTTCAAAAATCGATAACGTACCAATTACACTCCCAAACTATTTCTTTTGGTTTAATCGGTTCCAGTCCGGTTCAATTTGATTTTCTCGATTTTTTTGGTATATTATATAGTACATTATAATATATATTATAATTGTATTATAAACTATAGTGATATATTATAATATGTAATATAATGATATATTATAGTATATTATAATATATAGTGATATAATATTCGTATAACTATTAATACAGTAGACTACAGTGATATAGGAATTTAAAATTTAATATTATATTAATTAGAAATTTATTATATAATATAAAATTATTTTATATGTAATTATATATATTATATATAATATATAAAATCATATAAAAAATACTTTATACAAAATAAAAAATTAAAAAATATATATGGACGGGTTCGGTCCGATGTTAGAAAAATGAAAACCGAAACCAGATTGATTTTGACTGATTTTGAGGTACCAGATCGAACCAAACCCAGTACTGTGCAATTAAGTGTATAGTATTTGCCTGCCAGTGCATTTGTCCCATGCATAAAATACACACCCCACTAGTCGGGAATATGAGTTACCTGGTCACTTGAGCCGCGATGTCATGTTCAGGCACTTATATGCACAATATCAGTAATTACATGGGCGATAAAGATTTTACTTGTCCCATTTTTACGATTGCGTCATTAATAAAAATAAGAATGGAGGAGTTGAGAATACTTATAAGGAGAGAAGTTTATATGCTTAGTTTGAGATGATTTAGCGCCCCAAAAAATTGTTCTTCTCCTACCTTCAATGTAGAAATTTAATCAGATCTCACAGACAACACCAACTGTTGATGCGTAAAAAATCGTACAACAAGACGAAATGAGAGAAATAATCATTATTGACTTGCTATAATTGTTGATGCATATAAGCTTTGATAGCGTTGAATATAAATTATATATTAGTAATAGATAAGTCTAGGAGTATATAATACGTTTATATACGGTTGTGAATGAGAAACTGGTCGAAAATTGAAAAGTTTGGATAATTTTTAAAAAGTTGTTGGTTTCTTTTTTTTCCTCGGCAAGTTAAGCATTTATAGATAAACTAACGGATACAAGACACAAGTTCGGTGGGATGTGAGTCTCCTACAGTCTTCTCAAAGCCAACACATATTACAATATAAAAAGTAAAAAAACAAAGGAGGTGATGGGAGTCAAAAAATTGACTCACACCCAATTCCCACAAGATGAGATCGCTTGGTAACGGTTTTTAAATAGTATGATGAACAGACTATAAAACTGCTAGAAGCCGCAAAACAAAGGGGTGTGCTGCAACGTGTTGGTCTGGATTGGCTGGAAGGAACTGTCATATCCACTTTCACTCGATCATTGGTTAGGGAAAGCGGGAACATAGTGTAGCAATTGAAAACTGTGATGAATCGCTAGTGAGGGGCGTTATTGGCAGTGGCGGCGCGTGCAGGCCATGCGCCACAGCTGGAGTGAAGAGAATAATTGGATTTGGAAGATCCAAAGCTGTAGATCCCGAAACTACCGCGCGTGGTGGTAGAGTGCTCTCCGAGGTGCTGCGGCGCGTGAGGATCACGCGTAGCATAAGCCGCGCGTGAGGCGAACCGGTTGCACATATAGGGGAATTTATTATGCTAGTTTGACGATCGGCACCTGGGGAAGCTAAAGAAGGGGCGCGTGTCCACCCTAGGTCGTCGTAAAGCAGTAGATCGACAAAGATAAATGGTGCTACTAGAAAATTGAAAAAAGAAAAAGAAAAAAAACATAGATAAACGAAAATAAAGGCCATGGTCGGCAAGAAGGGGAGGTGGGTGGAGCTGAAGCATCAACCCCTGCCCCCAAAGAACAAAAAAACTTTCTAGGAAAGGTGATGGGCGCTGGAAAGAAACGGCTGAGAGAGAGAGACAGGTTAACTTCGAACAATAAAAGTTGTTGGATTTGGTTTGTTAAGATTTTGATATCCAATTATTACTAGAGATCGAAAGCTAATTGTGTTTTGTTTTTGGACAGTGTTATTGGGACTGATATTTAATCGAATGAAGTGTACTGATAAGTGTAAATGCACTTTTTAATTTATTTTTAATCATTTTTTACATAGTTTTAAATATTTTTTAAAAATAACAAAAATAAAAATTCACTAATATTCTCTTTCCTAATCAATTAATATTTTCTTTTATTTCTATAAATAATCTCGTAAGATGTGTTAAACAACATCATTAAATTTTGATTAAAATAAAAATATAATTGAAAGTCCCAATATTTTGAAAAATTATTCCGGTCAAAAAATTTGGCTGGAACTTTTCCGTTCGGAACTATTTCGAAAATTTGACTTGGGTCGGGCGGACAGTTATAGTCAAAGTTTTTGTATTGTTTTTCTAATAATATAGTCAAAGTTAATAAGAGAACTTACTACGTATGAAAAAGAGAAGAAAAAGTTAAATAAAATATTATTAAAATATAAAATTTTAATATAATTATATATTTTAAAATTAAAAAAATTTAATTATTTATTATATTTTATATAAAAATTAAAAAAATTATAATAGTAATAAGAGAATCTTGCAAACCAAACAAGCCTCTTGACCTAATTTAGGTATCAAGATACTTTCAAATATTTTGAAAACAATTCACTATTATTTATTATTATTTTTTATATACTATTTACTATTATTTAAGATTTTATCATTATTTTATTAGAAAAAGATTTCGTTTGAATTTAGAGATGATATGAGATTAGTTGAGATGATTTATAAATAATAGTGAGATTTATGTGTTAAAATTTATAAATAATAGTGAATAATAGTGAGATTCAAATCCAAATTGGCTCTAAGTGTAACAATAAAATCGTTTGGTTGTAATTAAGATGAGATGATATGTTTTGTTAAAAATTAAATAAAATATTATTAAAATTTAATTATTAAATATAATTTTTATTTTAAAATTTTAAATTTTTTTTTTAAATTTTTTTATTATATTTTATATAAAAATTTTAAAAAATTATAATGATACGATGATGAGATAAAATCGAATCGAAGCAGATAAAAACAAGAAATGATTTGAGTAAATTCGCCGAAGTTGGGTCCTTACAGAGTAAGGTTGTGTTTGGATGTTAAAATGAGTTGAATTGAGTTGAGTTGAGATGATAAAATATTGTTAGAATATTATTTTTTAATATTATTATTATTTTGAGATTTAAAAAAGTTAAATTATTTATTATATTTTATGTTAAAATTTGAAAAAGTTGTAATGATGAGTTGAGATGAGTTGAGAGTAGTTAACTAACCAAATGAAGCCTAAAGCATGCTGTATTAACTCTACTTCCCAACTCTTCCATGTAACTTCGCCGAATCTAACCCGTCTCTGGAGTCTGGATAGTGGATAGTAGCCAAACGACATCGTCTCAAGTCCGTCCAAACCAAATCTCTGATAGGGAGTCTAGAAAGAACCAACTCTGAGCAACCGAAAATCCGAGGCGGAAATGGGGGTCGACGATGTTCCCCTGGACGACAAGGCCAAGCGGATGAGAGATCTGCTCTCGAGCTTCTACTCCCCCGATCCTTCAATGTCCTCCTCCTCCGATACGACGTCCTCGTCGTCCAAACGAACCACTCTGGACGACATAAATTCCTCCTCCTTCGATCCCGACCAGTACATGAATCTCCTGGTACTCCCTATCCTTCTCTGATCTGTTGTATACCTGAACGTTGCCGTTGTGATTTACTGCTTTTGTTCAGAAGCTAGAGTGCGCCGTTCTCATGGGAATGGATGCTAAAAAGTGCCATCTGTTGGGTGTAATGAGATAGAGTTGTTTTGTTATTGTACCACTTTTTGGTAGTCTCACATCATGGGTATTCGGTTGAATTAGGGAGGTTAATCTGTCCGATTGCGATGCATTTTGTGATGTTATTGAAGATTTAGTTGGAGTTGATAATGGGAAGTCTTGATCCCTTGATATGTTTTCTCTCGAATTCGCAGGTGCACAAGTCGAATTTAGAAAGGCTTCTGCAGAGGCATGTAGAAATGGCGGCCGAGATAAAGAATCTTGACACTGACCTACAAATGTTAGTGTATGAGAATTATAACAAGTTCATCAGTGCTACCGATACGATTAAGAGGTAATTCTTTCCATTTCTACGTGTTTGTGGAATTGTGGCTACAACCCCTGCTATCCAGTTTGTGGAAAATGTTTCCGAGATGTTGATGCCAAATTTGGTGGTGTGGATCTCTGATTTCTCTTGTTCTATTTCTTTTGGGTCCCGAATGCCCTTGATATGAAATCTCAAGCGTAACTTCGTATCTTGTACAGGATGAATAGTAATATCGTAGGCATGGAGTCAAATATGGAACAGCTTCTTGAGAAGGTATGTAGAAGTTTTCTGTATTTGCATTTTTTTTGAATGGCATTTTTCTTTTATGGTAAAGTTGGAACAGAAGCATGGATTTGGAATCACATATACTTTTCTTGTGGATTCAGATAATGTCTGTGCAATCGAGAAGTGATGGGGTGAACACTTCGCTCTTTGAAAAGAGAGAACACGTAGAGAAATTGCATCGCACTCGTAACCTTCTTCGTAAAGTTCAGGTATTATAGCAGCAGATATAATTAAATCTTTTATGGCGGGATCGGCACGGTTATATATATATATATATTATCTTTGATTGATGAAAATTTCTTCCATCACTAGAGGTGAACTTAAGCTCTTAGAATATCCATTGCCAAGCTTATTAAGTATTTACCAATGAGAAGGACGAATGTAATATATAACAAAGTTAACAGATTCTTTGTACCAGCATTGATACAAGCTAATTTTTTTTTGTTTTGATAAGTAAACAAATATTATTAATTCAAGAATTGCCAACAACTGCCAATTACAAAATTCATTATGCCCTATCTATGCAGGCGCATTAGAAATTAAGAAATCATGAATGTTCATGCCATTAAAGTCCACAGCAATTGCCCAAGTACAAAGAGTTCTAAAAAAGAAAACTTTAAGCTCCGCCATAGATATCTCTTTGTCTTCAAATGTCCGCTCATTGCGTTCCTGCCACAAACACCACTTGATATAAATCGGAATCATTTTCCAAACTGCTTTGATCTGTTGCACACCTCGAATGGAGATCCAGCACGCCAACAATTCCACCACAGATTCTGGCATCACCCACGCTAGATCCATTCTTTTAAACACCTCATGCCAGAGAGACCTAGCAACCTGACAATGTAAAAGTAGATGATTCACCAACTCACCACCACTTTTATACATGCAACACCAATCTGTAATGATTATCCTCCTCTTTATGAGATTATCCGTAGTGAGAATTTTGCCTAAGGAAGCTGTCCACACAAAGAAAGAGGCTATGGGTGGAGCCTTGTTCTTCCAAAGCCTTTTCCAAGGAAACTGTGTCTTAGGTTCTTGTGTGAGAACCTTATAGAAGGAATGAACTGTGAATACCCCTCCCTGCAGGACTCCACCACAAACCATCTTCATGCTAGATATTTGGACGATAAGAATACAACAGACTATACAAATCAAAACTCTCCACCTCCCAGTCTTGTGCTGCCCATCGATATTCCAATGTGTACTCCCCACTCGAGATTCTCATAACCTCCGTCACTGTGGCATCTTTTTCATTTGCGATCAGGAAAAATATAGGAAACAAATCTTGAAGAGCACTGTTGCCACACCAAGAATCCTTTCAAAATCTGATCCTGGACCTTGTACCCAATTGAAACCGAGTATGATGATGGAAGGCCTCCCACCCTCTTCTTATATGTTTCCATAGCCCCACTCCATAGATGACTCTAACTTCTCTAGTATACCAACCCTCCCATAAACCACCATATTTGTTCTCGATCACTACTTTCCATAAGGCTTCCGGTTCCTTACTATATCGCCACAACCATTTTCCAAGTAACGCCCAATTAAACAACCTCAATTTTCTAATACCCAATCCGCCACTAGAGATAGGACGGCAAACCATCTCTCACTTGACTAATTGAAATTTAAATTCCTCTCCTGAACCACCCCACAGGAAATCTTTCTTAGCTTCTCAAGTCTACCGACCACACTTGCCGGTATAAGGAATAAGGATAAGAAATAAGAGGGTAGATTAGAAAGTGTACTCTTGATCAACGTAATCCGGCCCCCTTTTGACAAGTACATTTTCTTCCATCCTGCCAGTCTCATCTCTATTTTTTCAATCATTGTATCCCAAATCGAGCACGTCCTCGAATTGATACCCAACGGGTGTCCCATGTATGTCATAGGAAGAGACGCTATCTTACGACCCAATATCCCAGCCAACTCTCGGACATTTTGGACTCCCCCAATCGGCACCTACTCGGATTTATCATAGCTCGCTTTTAAGCCAGACACAACTTCAAAACTAAGAAGCAGCGCCTTCACAACACGCAACTGATCTGTATTGGCCTCATACATAATAAGCATATCATTTGCAAACAACAAATGAGAAATAGTAGTAAAACCCCTACTCGAGGATCCAAACTGAAAACCACTTACAAAACCATTAGCCAACAAAGCCGAGATNATCCCAAATCGAGCACGTCCTCGAATTGATACCCAACGGGTGTCCCATGTATGTCATAGGAAGAGACGCTATCTTACGACCCAAAATCCCAGCCAACTCTCGGACATTTTGGACTCCCCCAATTGGCACCTACTCGGATTTATCATAGCTCGCTTTTAAGCCAGACACAACTTCAAAACTAAGAAGCAGCGCCTTCACAACACGCAACTGATCTGTATTGGCCTCATACATAATAAGCATATCATTTGCAAACAACAGATGAGAAATAGTAGTAAAACCCCTACTCGAGGATCCAAACTGAAAACCACTTACAAAACCATTAGCCAACAAAGCCGAGATCATCCTGCTTAGTGCCTCCATAACAATAATAAAAAGTAGATGAGATAATGGATCCCCCGGTCTTAGACCACGAGAACTCGGAAAGTAACCCTCTGGGCTGCCATTGATCAACACAGAGAATCTTATCGTGGAAATACACTAGCTGATTCAAGACCTCCACCTCTCCCCAAAACCACACCTACCCAGTAGATAAAGAAGAAAATCCCAATTAACATGATCGTACGCCTTTTCCATATCTAACTTGCACATAATCCCTGAACTCCCATCCTTCAATTTACTGTCCAGACATTCATTGGCAATTAAAACCACATCAAGAATCTGTCTTCCTTTTACAAATGCATTTTGAGGCTTAGTTACAATCTTCCCCAACGTCACACTTAACCGATTAGCAAGTACTTTAGAAATAATCTTGTAGACTCCATTCACTAAGCTAATAGGCCGATAATCCATAATCTCACTAGCCCTCACCTTTTTAGGTATTAATGCAAGAAAAGTGGTGTTAAGACTTTTCCCAAAATTTTCAACCGATTACAACTCTTGAAATACCTTTAAAAGATCTTCTTTTATCACCTCCCAATATTCTTGAAAAAAGCCCATAGAGAAACCATCAGGTCCGGGAGCCTTATCTTTTACCATATTCCTTACTACATCATACACCTCTTGCTCCTCAAAAGCCCTCTCCATCCTAGCTACATCCCCTGTCTCAATAGTGTCAAATACCAACCCATCAAGAGTAGGCCTCCACCCCACCTGCTCAGTAAGGAGCTTCTCAAAGAAATCAACAACAGATCTTTAATAACCTCCTCTTCCCTGCACTCCACCTTCTCAATTTTCAGTACCTCAATATTATTGTTTCTTCTATGCGAGTTTGCAATTTGATGGAAGAACTTCGTACTCCGATCCCCTTCCCTTAACCATAGTGCTCTTAACTTTTGTCGCCAAGACATTTCTTCTTGTAAAATAATCCGCTCAAGATCTGTAACTAGCACAGTTCTTTGTGATTGCTCCTCCTCAGAAAGTGGCCTCCCTTCTTGGAGTCTTTCTAATTCCTGAATTTCCATCCACTTGATCTTTTTGTTCTCCCTTACGTTTCCAAAAGACTGTTTATTCCATTTCTTTAGGTCTCTTTTTAAGGCTTTCAGTTTGTTTGCAAAAATGAAACTGGGTGTACCATTGAACTGATAAGAAATTCACCATTGGTTAACACTATCCACAAAACCTTATGATTTCAGCCACATATTCTCAAACTTAAAGTATCGTCTACCACTATGAATGCCTCCACAATCCAGCAAAATAGGCCAATGATCCAAATTTAAGTGTACCAAATGCTTTTGCCATACTTTTGGAAAATGGCTTTTCCACTCAAGTGAAATTAAAAAGCGATCCAAGCGAGACCAGGTCTGGTTATTTGACAATGTGGCTGNGGCCTCCTGCGAGTGGAAGGTCTATCAAATTCAAGTCAAAGATACATTCTGAGAAGTCCAAGCTTGCAGGCCTCAATCTTCTTCTTCCGAAGCTTTCACTTTGGAATCTCACAACATTGAAATCCCTCCCAATACACCACGGAAAATCCCACCAACTATGTACCCCTACTAGTTCATCCCACAAGAAACTTCTGTCCACGTCTAGATTTGGTCCATACACATCTGCAAAAGCCCATTAGAAATCGTCGGACACACTCTTAAAAGAGCACGCTATCATATATCTCCCTATATAGTCCTCCCTTTTCTCCACCACCCGTCTATCCCACATCACCACAATTCCTCCCGATGCCCCTATAGAGGCCAAGTATACCCAATCCACATGATTACCACTCCATAAACTTCGCACAATCTTCCCATTTATCATCTTCAACTTTGTCTCCTGTAAACATACAATGTCTGCTTTCCACTCACGAAGCAAGTGCGAAACCTGGTGGCACTTATCTACCTCATTGAGCCCACGAACATTCCAAGACACAATCTTGGGCTTCATTTGGGAACAGCCAACCCCTTCCCTTTTACCCTATTCCTACTGGAGCTACCCTCCGAATTCATCGACCATGCCAATTTAAGCTCCCGAATTTTCTTCGAGTCCTTCCTTTTTTGTTGATGTCCAGCTTCCATAGCAGTTAACAAAGCTATGAACTGCTCTTCATACCCCTCACAATTAATCCCCACATAATGTTGAATCTCTTTCACCTTATTTATAACCCAATCTGAAGCTTGGTTTGGAAAATAGTAGTTTAAAGGGATAGGATTCCCCCTCCTATTAATCTGAAAGTTCTGAAACTCTTCAACCACCGAAATCTCATCCAAGCCCACCTAATCGCAAGCCTCAGGGAGAAAAAATTCATCCTCCACAAAATGCATAAGGTCAACCGAATCATCATCCTCCTCAGCCAATTCAAAATCCTCATACAGTTTGATAGACAGGTTCGCCGGAGCCAAAACCGCATCTCCTCCAATCATTGGTGACATCTAAACTTCCTTCGAGGGCAAGAAGCGAGATCCGAACTCCACCAACACCTTTTGCACACAGTACACCGGTGATCTCTAACTTCTTCCTCGGTGATATTTTTCTGTGGCAAGGCAAAAATAGAGGAATTCCTCGGTGATCTCTGACTTCTTCTTGTGGATTCTCTACCAAAAGGGGAAGGGTACGAGACATAGGGACTATAACCAAGGCCTTTTTTCCTTCTGCCATCAAGCATTTTCAATAAGGCCCATGGAGCAATTCTTAGGTAGCAAGCACTAACTCTCGATGTGACTTCATTAAAAGCAATCAAACATAAGATCAAAGAGAATGAAGCAAACATAGACTCAGACCTTCGTTCTCTTCACACTATTACGAATATGAAAATAATGAGAGAAATTGGATTCAATTGTCAACTACTATCGAAAATAGGATTGACTACGAATTCTACCCTTCGTCTCAGCCCATCCCCTATAGTCCTTTTTGAACTGTGTGGGACATCTACCCTCCACCACCACTAGTGAATGGGAGGCCTCCCACACCCTCCTTGTGGCACCCACGGTAGTTCTCCAACAAGGAACCGCAATGCCTGGGATTTGAGTCGGTTGGTTGTATCCCTTTTCGTAAGGATAAGAGTTGTGCACCCATGTGTCGAGCACACGTGGATAATGAAAATCGCAGCAAATAAGGTAAAGAGGATTTGTCAGAGACAAATCTAATAGTGCCAGAGAAGTATAACAATACACCTTAATAATAATAACGTCCAAATGTAACTATCACTTCATCCCAAATATAATTACACACCATTATAATATCATCACTTACATCTAAATATAGTGACCCACAAAGTACTCGTCGCCCAACTACAAGGAACACTTAAATTTCAGAATATAAAACTAAATGAAGACAGGCCTCCTTGGTTACTCTTCATGTTGGGCTGGTCTTTCTCCCTTGGGGTAATTCTCTTGGGCTACATCTGCATCAAGGTCTACGGATCCGAAGAACGAAACCACTAGTGGGACCATTACAGTGAGATTTCAATAAAACCTCAATAAGTTAAAACCCATGACAGTACTAAAAATGGAAGACAATGATAATGAATATACATGCACCATTTCACATAAATAAGATTAAGAATATACATACTGTAAGCATGGCGAGGAACCACCATTTGAGCCCAAACACAAGTATTCCTATGCATTGCAAGGAATCACCCTCTGAGCAAAACAATACATTCATAACTATCATCAAGTGTGGAGAATCATTCCACCCATTCGACATGGGGAATCTCTCTACACGACCAATACATGAACACATTCACCAAACCAACGGGGAATCACTCCACCTGTTCGACAAGAGGAATCTCCCTACTTGTTCAACTTGTGGAACACCACCAAAACATCACAAGGACACTCCACCTGATCAACGCGAGGACTATACTACCCACAATATCATGTGAAGCCAATACAGAAATGCCCCACCCCGATCATCACGGGAAATCCCTCTACTAGTATGAAACTCGTGGCAACGTGCTGCTTAGTAATGGTACAGGTAATCCTCAACCTGATCCATGAGTACATAGCACATTGAAATCACATCACTATAAATCACATCGTCTTTAAATCATTTCATCGAAGTAATCAATAAATATAGTAAGAAAAGTATGCACTTTTGTGAGAGGAGACAAGAAGTGGAACATGCAAATCCTAAACATACCCATAAGCATTTATCCTTTTTTTTTTTCTAGTATGATCATGGGAGTGAACCTACCTAGATAGTATTTCGAATACTAATGGTCTCACTGGAGTGACGATCCTTAGATTGACGAAGATTCTGAGCTCTCAGCATCCTTGAAGCCTTTGAGTAGAAAGAAGAAAAGTGTTGAAGTCCTTTACAATCTCTAAAGTGGGATGTTGACTATCGTCCATTGCCTTTTGGCAAGACTGCGTTATAGTCCTAACGGAACTTGACGTTTCCTCTTACTGTCTTGCTTGAATGAGAGACTTTCGATCTCGACCGTCCATTTTTCTTTTGGAATTGAAGAATGGTAGAGACTGAGTGATTGATGGAACAAGGCGTGCTTGTCTCTGCAACTTGCCTTGGAACTAAACCCACCATCCTTCCCCTTATGAGAGTCTCCAATGTGGCGTTAGGCCACATACTTCTAAGGCAGAGGATATGGCTTGTAGGTACGTATTCCTTCCAAGGCAACCTCTTGTTGTGCCGTCTAATGGAGCATGGGCCTTGGGTATAACACCTATTGTCTCCTGAGCCCCTCCGTGTTTTCTCTGAGTGCTCCCAACTTTGCATCGGGCTTGTCCTCACCCGTTGCTCACCCTTCATACAATCAGCACATGCTTTGCTTGCTTGGTGTCAAGCGAACCTTCCTCCATCGCTTTGTGAAGTCTTGCATTTGCCAAGATCTCTACAACGTGCTACTCACCTTATACCTTGGCCACACATTGCTTCTTCAGTTGCCTCCTTGTCGCTAGCATTTTGCCCGCGTGAAGGGATTCCTTCCCACGTTTCGGCATAGTCCCCACACTCCTCACCTAAATGCTACCTTGGTCGACAAGAGTGGAACGTCCCCCTCCCTCAACCTAGGTGTGATCATTATGGGCAACCCAAGCCATGCCTAAGTTGACCTAGGTGGGAGGGGACACACACCTCTCCCTCAACCTTTTTTGTTTTTGATAAGAAAGAATCATATTCATCGAATGAAATAGGCGCAGCCCATGCATACAAGAAGTATACAAAAAAAAAACACCTAATTACATTCTATAAAGAAGAAAACGAAAACAGAAAATCATGAGCTGAATCTCCATTAAGCACTATAGCTGAAAACCATTGAAATAAAGAAAACGCAAAGAATTTCCAGATTTCCTCCATAGTGCACTCATTATTAAAACATCTCTCGTTCCTTTCCCACCAAATACACCACATGAGACATAAATGAACCATCTTCCACATAGCAGCCACTTGAGGAGAACTTTGCAATCCAATCCAACACGCAAGTAAATCCACTACTTTCATAGGCATCACCCAAGCCATCCCAACTCTGTTGAAAACACCATCCCACAATGCCTTTGCTGCCTCGCAATGCAAAAGTAAATGATCCACAGATTCTCCATGTTACATGCACACGAAACACCACTCCATAACAACAAGACCACGCTTTCTCAAGTTATCAATTGTCAAAATATTCCCAAGTGATGTTGTCCATATGAAAAAAGCGACTTTGGAAGGCACGTGATGTGACCTCCAAATACTATTCCAAGGAAATAGTCAACGCCTTATAGTAAGACCAAACCAAAAACATTTTACTGCCCATATGCTTCTATATCATTCTATCCCTCTTATTACCACCCTCAACCTAGGAGTTGTTTGGCTCAGCAACCCAAACCACCTAGTGAGTGATTGATCATAGCATTCGAAAATACATCTTGATGGCATTTTTTTTTTTTTGTTTTTTTTATCAGTAAAAGATAGATATTATATATATGAATGAAATAGGCATAGCTCTTGTACACATGAAGTATACATAAGAACACCTAAATACATTCTAAAAGCGATAAATTAAAGACAAGAAATCCTCAACATTGTCCCTATGCAATACAATAGTGGAAAACCAACACATTAGAGTGTGAAGAAAAAAATTATTCGAATACACCCACAGAATGCACCACATAATGCACAACGGAATCATCTTCCACACTGCTGCCACTTGATGACAGCCTTGCATCTTTGTCCAACAACCCAACAACCCAACAACCCAACAACTCCAACACCCTCATAGGCATAACCCAAGCAACATCAACCCTTTGAAAGATCTCATCCAGCAACACCCTTGTTACCTCACAGTGTAGTAAGAGATGATCCACAGATTCTCCATTCTTCTTACACATGTAACACCAATCCAACACTACACATCCTCTCTTCCTCAAGTTGTCTGTGGTCAATATCTTCTCAAGAGCGGCATTCCAAACAAAAAAAGCTACTTTAAAAGGCACATGAGACCTCTAAATATTCTTACAAGGGAACGGAGTATTGTCAAGTTGTGTTATCAAGATGTTATAATACGCCATAACTGTACATATCTAGCGTGTTATTGTATTGGTTGGTTTCGATGGGAATGCACAAAGGGTTTCATTGAACAGAAGCTATTTGCATTTAGAAAGGAGAATGATAGGTGGTGGAGAATCACTGAGAGTAGTCGTCGAGTGGTGAAATACATTTCCTTGGAGCATGAAGCTTTGGGGTGGTTGGGCTTTACGGTGAGGGAATGTGCTACATCGTTGGGCTCTTCTAAGTTTCTTAGAACACGTAGAATAGGAAATTCTGTGTTAATAGTGCAAAGGGGATGCAACCACAATGACAGTTTTTTCTCCCTTTTAGAGTTTGGGCATGAAAAGAGGAGAGGTATGATAGTGGTTCCAAAAGATAGGAAGGGGGAGGGGTGGAGGAAATTTGGAGACATTTTGAAGGAACTCACGGCTCATTCCTCTGTTTTGAGTGTGAGAAACAGAGTGGCTAGCATCCCATGGTCCTCTCAGGTAGGCAAGTCGAAGGTTTTCAAGGGAGATGGTGGTGCTCCATTGTTGAAGGTAGATGCCTCAAGGACGTACAACGAGGTGCTCCAAGCGCAGAAGGTACGACAACAAGAAGTGAGTGGAGTGGTGCCTTGTGTGTTTGAGGTCGTGCAGAAGTGCGGGGGAGATTGAGTAAGTTGTTGGGGCCAAATGAAGAATACTTGCTAAGGGTATTGGATGATATGGAGGTAAAAGTAGGGATATTACTGGAAGAAATGTCAGGTCTTCTGTGTTTAAGGGGAAGGAAGTGATGGACTTGGGACAGGTTTTGGGCTCTAACATTTTGGGCCAGGTTTCGGACTAGAGGGAGATGGGCTTAAGTTCAGTTCCCAGTCATGTGTTGCAGGTTGGGCTGGTGAAGGGTTATGGGCCGGGTCAGGCCGTAAGAAGGCCTGGAGGGCTACGAATCGGTTGCCTGCCAATATCTCAAGCCAGGCGTTGTGCCACCCTCCTGCGACGCCGATGAGTACCTTGATGGACTCCATACCGGCATAGAAAGTACCACCGGTCGCTGTCGACCATCACGGTGGGCCGGCTCAGTCACCTCGACGGGAGGATATTGAGGAGGTCGAGTTCGTAGAGGAGCCAACAGAGAATGGGCTTCTGAGCATTGATTTTTCGTAGCCGTCTCGTGGGCTGTCGTTGGAGAAGGTACAGAATCAGCCGTGTATGGTGGAAGGAGGCACAACAGTGCTTCCTGTGCAGTCAGATTTGTCGGAGCAAGGTCCTTCGTTACTAAGGCCTCTGATAGGTATGTTATATCTGGAGATGGGTTTTTTCGAGGGGAATAAGTTTGGGGATGGGCTCGAAGAATTCAGATTTCCTGAAAATGTAGTGGAATCCAGTGTTGAACTAGAGTTAGTGTGTGGCTCGGAATTGGCATTATTCGCTTCTGCCAGTACTAGTGATGAGGGGATCATTCTAACTCCTTTGTGTACACTCCCTCCCAGCAATAACTATGGGAGTAGTTCATCAAATTGGGTTTTCAAGAAAGTAGAGGAAATTCAAGTTGCCATTGGGATTTCGTTTGGAGGTTACGAACAACAATTTAAGGCTCTCCTCGTAGCACTTGAGGCTAGCCATTCGAAATCAGTCTCAAAGCGGGATAGGGAACTTAGAAAGCTAACTTGCTCCATTAATTATGATGTGAAAGAAGGGAGTGGCGGAAGGGATAGATTGAGAGGGAGGGGAAATATAGTTTTTTATGAAACCTAAGATTTTATCATGGAATGTACGGAGGCTCAATGATCGCAATAAACGCCTTCGTATCAAATCATTATCGCGGATGTGGAAGGGTGATATGGTGTGTTTTTAATAAATAAAGTTGCGATTCATTGATAGGAAGATTGTGCGAAGTTTATGAGAGTGCTCGTATATGGGTTTGACTTATTTGGCCTCTTTGGGAGCCTCAGGTGGAGTGTTAATTATATGGGATAAAGGAGCGGTTGAGTTGATTAAGGAGTGTATTGGAGAGTTCTCGATTGCGACTCTATTCAAGAATGTCGTTGATGGACGGGAATGGACATTTGCAGGCTCCTATGGTCCTAACGTGGACAAGGATAGGAGAAGGTTGTGGGAGGAGTTGGCGGGCCTATACCCCCTTATGGGATTTTCCGTGGTTTATGGGGGGTGATTTTAACACTATTCGTTTTCCTAGTGAGCGATCAGAGCATTGTCGAAATTCTGTGGCCATGGAAGAATTCTGCGAGTTCATATTTGATCTGGACCTCATGGATCTCCCCCTGGTAGGGGGGCGAGTTCACTTGGCCAAACGGGCGGATTTGATCGAGATTGGATAGATTCCTTATATCTCCTTCGTGGGAAGCTCACTATCCGAAAGTAAGTCAGAAACGGTTAGCTCGAGTCAGTTCAGATCATTTCTCTATCATTTTGGATTGTGGGGGTATTCACAAGGGGCGTCAGTATTTTAAATTTGAAAATATGTGGCTAATAGCGGATGGGTTTGTAGAGATGGTGGGTGCTTGGTGGTCTTCATATCAAATTATTGGTACTCTAAGTTACATTCTTGCTGGCAAGTTGAAGGCACTGAAACAAGACTTGAAGAAGTGGAATTTGGAAATTTTTTGTCACATTGACAATCAGAAGTCTACACTGTTGGAGGAACTGAAAGAGCTAGAGGGTAAAGAATTATTGGGAG
>QEOY01007706.1:17391-35849 GCA_003123805.1 Juglans sigillata
GAAATGACATGTATGCCAGTTAAGTCATTCATGTTAATCACGACCCTAAGCGTTAGGATAGGATAATATCCTAGTGGAACTCCTTTGTTCACGCTAGAGTGTCTAAATAGGTGTGAAATTTCCTGGGTTGACGAAGTATAGTCAACAGGTTGCGAATGGAGTCTAATTTGTTGGTCAACGGAGCGCGCCAGGCACTAATGCCGATGGTGCCACACATTATGTTACGTGTGCCATAGTAAGTGTGGCACAACCAAATAAGTCATGGGGCCACAACAACTGTGGAGCATGAAGTATGGGGCCACAATAACTTTGGAGCATACACTACGTGAGACACAGCAATTGTGACACGTAGAATATGTGGGGCCACAACAACTGTGGACTACGTATTAACGCACTCACAGCTGGTATAGACACCTGTGATGTGATGCGGTAATCGGCAAGGACACATGGCTCAAGGGGACCAGTGTAGCACCCATATGGTCACTTTATGATTAAGTCTATTGAATAAGATTCCAAATTAATGCATTTCACGTTCAAGTCACGTGTCACGTTATGTTATGTTCAAGTTTACATTCAAGCAATCATGGTAATCCCATGAAACAAAAATATGTTTCAAGTTCATGTTATGTTATGTTCACGTTTACGTTATGTTCTAAGTTCACATTTATGTTATGTCATACTCAAGTACATGTTCAAATTATGCATGCTCTCGTTCATGTTATGTTTCGAGTCACGTTCATGCTAAGCGTCAGTTTCAGTTTAAGTTATGCCAGTTATGGCAAGTTATGTCATGATTACTTACGATTTGATTATGCATTCATGTTTTTAGTGCCATGCATGCATCATTAATCTGCGTGGAAGTTTCCTTTTAACTTGCTGAGATTTGTAGTTAAATCTCACTGTGGTCGTCTCAACTACAATTCCCCCCGAATGATAGATTTTGTTATAGGATCTGAAGGAGAACCAGGAATCGGCCAACTGGAAATGGTCGACTAAGCGATGGTGCAACATAGATGGTTGTACAGTAGTTACCTCATATTACTATTTGTATTTGTGAAGTTCAATCTCCAGCAGTCTTTTGATCACAAGCATATGGATTATTATTGTGATATTTGTTGTTTAGTATGTCGTTAAGTATGAAGTATATTTTAAGTATTTGGGATATTTAGTTTGGTGCATAGTATTGCTAAAGAAAAAAAAAAGAAATTTATTATCTGCTGCGAATATTGCATAATGCTGGATGCATGTTAGGAACATTGCATCTTATATGTCATGAACGGGGACAAGTAACCTTGTGTTGCATGTCCCGACGCTTTAGATATCCTTCCGATCCCAAGTGGAATATGGGGGCGTCATAGTTCCTTTGAAAGTTACCAGTTGTCATCGCAACCATGCACCACCGAGAACCAACACCTCACAATCACAGCAACAAACTGTTGCGTTGGGGATGTTCATCTTTCGGGCGACCTTAGCAACCTCAAGCCACGACCCACATCGTCCCAACATCACCGCAGCCCAGCTCGGTCCTCATGCACCCAGATAACACCCCACCAACCTACCAGAAGCCTCTGCCTTCCTACTCCGCGTAGTGTGCACTGCATTGCATGCTGCATGAAGCCATCGCAGCCGCTGTGACCCACTCAACCACCAACACAGTAAAGATAGCCATTGCAGAACACTCCTCCGCCTTGGTCTCGTAGAACCACCCCAAGCTTTGCAACACCCAATCACTGACCAAGCCCGTAGCGCAACACGAGTTGATTCTCCACGATGTCGCTGCTCTGCCACCTGAACTCACTGACAGTGACTCCTCTGTGCAACAGCGCACCACCCTCTAGCCGTCGTCACCACCATGGAAAGCCAACCATCGTCGCCAGCCGTTGAAGGAGGAACACTTGACATACTCTGCTTTTGCTCTCGAAAACAGAGCATCAACAGCTCAGTGTTTTTTCTCCTCCGGAGCCACCACGTGTCACCACCGTACAAACCTCTTTTCTTCTCGGTATTATCTTCTTCCTCATGCCGTGATCACTCTCTCTCTCCGTTCGCCCATCACTTTTTTCTTTTCTTATCACCCTCTCACTCCCTCTCGGTTGCCCTCTCTCTTTCTTTCTTTCATGCTCAGCCCAACTTGATGGCATCTCTGCCGCACTTCTGCTCCTCAGCCGTGCCACCGCAGTCCCTCCAGCCAGCCTCGTTGCGCCTCACCCTCGACGCATGCCTCGGTTTCCCTTGGCTAACTTCTTGCCGCCGCATGTGTTAATCCCGTGTGTTTGTTTGTTTGGTTTATGCTTATAAGTTATATATACTTACTTTATATATAGATTATATATATGCAAAGTTTTAACCTAGGTCGGGTACTTACTAGTTTTGACCTAATATATATATTATGTAGGTTTAACCTATTGTTTTTGGGTGAGAAGTTTTATTTTTTTGGGGTTTATGTTTGAATGAGTTTTGCTTTAAGTTTCAATAAATATTATATTTGTATTTTAATAATATTTTTAATTAAAGGAAGTAAACCAATTTTTTTAAGAGAGGAGTTTTTCATGACTTATTTTATGGAAATTTTAGTAACCAATGTATTCTTTTTATTTATAAAATGTTGCTGGTATTTTTAAATATTTTGAATATTTATTTTTATTGAGTTTTATATTTATTTTAATACTTGATTGTTTAAATTCTTATTCGGTACGAATTCGTTTAAGTGGATATTGATGGTTTTGGGAAAATAAGGGTATTTTGGAAATTATGAGAATTTTAGGTTTTGAGGAATTAAATAGGTTATTTTAGAAGTTTAAGATTAAATATCGAAATAAGTGGTTGATTGGAAATTTACAGGAAATACTTGATTATTTTATAGGTGACGATTGCTATTGTTCGACATTTTTGAGGAATACCGAAAAAGCTAAGAAGTTTATGTAAGCGGGGTTCCTATGCTAGATTTTGCATTAAAATAAAATGAGCTGAGGTTATTTTTGAAAAATATACATATTTGATTTTGAAAAGAAATTTGAACTACCTCAGTTATTTGTTCTGCATTACTCAAGAGATTCTATTTAAGAAGAAATTATTTTCTGTCATGACTGGTGTAGACATGAGCTTATTTTTTACATTCTGTTTCTGAACTTTGAAAAAGAGAGCGAATATGAAATTTTGTACATAAATTATGTTGTGTTATGATTTTGTTCAGTTCTGAAAATTTTCTGTACTCTGATATGATCTGATGTGATTTCTGAAGACCTCTGGAATAACATTCTGTTTTTATTTTTGTTCCGTTCTGACCTACCACGGGTGTAAAACTGTAGCCTCTGTTCGGGTTGGTACCAACTTTTCTGTTTCTAGTGCACCGACTTTGGAAACAAAGTGGTTTTCTGCGTGGTCTTTCCTATGTGCACACTCGGGGCTCCGAGAATGAATAAGGGGAAGATTCACATTCTGTTTCTGCTCGATTAGCTACCGGGGTTTGTACAACCCTACCACGGGAGTTAAACTTGATATTTGTTCTGATATGATAAGATAAGATGTGATGTTTCAGTTTATGTTATGCCAAAGGGATTTGATTATGAATATTTTTGAACTTTCGGTCTGATATTTTTTATAACATGTTCTGACGTTGCATTTTGAAAACATTATTCTGATTCTGCATTCTGAAAGAAAATATTTTTGTTCTGCATTCTGAACTCTTTAAATGCTCATGTTTACATACTAGTATATGCCATCTGCTTACTGAATTGTTGATAACTCACCCCTTATCTCCAAATATTTTTCAGATGATTTTGATGGTTCGGTTGGAGAACAAGAGTAAGAAGTTTTAGCAAGGTGTTATGATCGTAGTAGAATAAGTGCCTGAGGGTACAAGTGCTTATTTGAGAGTCGTAGTTAGTAAACTGATTTTATTTTTTTCGTATTTCGATTTGATGAGTTAAAGATAATTTTGAGTTTTGGAGAGTTTTTAATTTATATTATTGAGAATTTCTTTGTTGTCCCTATGAAGGAACATAGATATTTGGGTTAATTAAATGGATTAACATTTTATGGGATTTTTCTGGATTTTATAGTTGTATTATTTAAGTTAATTTTAGGTATTAAGAGTTAACTCTCCTGACCTCCGGGATCGGGGCGTTACATCTATTTCCTTGATTGAGTCCAACTTGCCTTATAAAACCTTTTTCGTTTTAGAAGTCTGACTCACTTTCTTTTTAGGAGTCTGAGTCAACTTGTCCTATTTCTTCTTGATTTTATCTCTTAACTTGATTTTCGGCCTTATCTCGAGGCTAAATTAGGCTGGTGATTTGACCCCTATAGATGCCCGCGATTCTTAAGGGCAATTTGTTGGACAAGAAGGCATTGAGAATCTTCAAGTCAATAATCTGCAGAACAAATTTTGAAAATTGATCCCTGGTTTCCCGTTTGGCCCCTAGTTTGCTATTCTGTCCTTGGCTTTCTGTTTGATTTGTGTTAAGCGGTGAGGCGCTCAACTTGAAGAGATAGACGAGAGATGTACTCGACTGCATTAGGTATGAGCATGGAGCTCTGCTTTGGCAAGAGGTGTACTCGACCGCATCAGGTGAGAGTATGGAGCTCTGCTTTGGTGGGAGATATACTTGACCGCATTAGGTGTGAGCGTGGAGCTCAATTTTGAATTTGTTTATTTGTGTAGATGTTTGTCGTGAGAGATTGTTTATTGTCGACGAAGAGGGCATATTTCCATGATTGATTTTTTGTGTGTATTTTTATAATCATTTTTACTTTTGTTGGTAGTAGTGGATTTTCTGCCATCTTGGTGTAAATTCTTGTTGGTGTTCTCGTTTTGTTGTTTGTTGGTAGTAGTGGATTTTCTACCCCTCAGTATAAATTTTTGTTGGTGTTCTCATTTTGTTGTTGGTGTTTATTAGTAGTAACCTGCACTTAAGTGATTAGGGAGCCCATCGACCCTCTGGATCCATCGTAGGCGATTGATAAGCTCGTCAACTCGTTCCCGAAGGACACCCACGTGAGGCGGCTGTAAAGCTCAGAAGTTCATTCCCGAAGGTAACCCATTTGTGGCAGTTGTTGCGAGAGGATGCCTCGACCGCTTAACTCTGGCAAGTGGATTGTAGTGGGAGAGTTGCTCAACCGCGTACCCCTGGCGAGTGGCATAACTGGAGGGTTCCTCGACTGTGTAGCCTTGGGAAGAAGGTGTAGCGAGAGAGTCCTTGAACTGATAACCTTTGCGAGTGGAGTGTAGCGGGAGAGTTGCTCGACCACGTAATGCTGGTGAGTGGAGTGTAGTGAGAGAGTTGCTCGACCACGTAACTCTGGCGAGGGGTGTAGCAGGAGGATGCCTCGACCACATAACCACGGCGACAAGAGTGTAGCGGGAGGATGGCGTCGACCATGTTGGTGTTAAAGTTGAGCTCAACTGCTTCGTTGTAGTGGGAGACAAAATGCAACTGCACTCTGTGGTGGGAGCTAGGGCTTGCCTTGTACCAAAATAAAAACCAAACAAGTTAGTTTAAATAATCCAAATCACAAGTTTGAGGATTGCAAACCTTGGCTATCTCGCTTGAGTACGGTGAAGGCTGGTGACACATGAACAGTGCCCATTGGCAACCGTGCTTTGTCAATGATGACGACACGGGATGCCCACAATACCGAATGGTTTGTTCTGATGACAACAAATAAAGATGGTGAGTGATGCTTGAGAAGGGCTTCGCAACTTGTGTTTCGTGCCATGCAGGTGATTCCCAGCGAATTATATTCTCGGGGTGTACAACCACTAGGTTTCTCGTGAGACCTCGAAGAGCTTTGCGGGGAAAATCTTCCAAAGATTAAATTCGTTAGTAAAAATAAAATAACAAGTTTGAAAGAGATAAACCAGAGTAATTTGGTTGTTACTTTCAATTCCTCTCTAACTGACATCGTTTACCAGTGGATAATTTTTGCATGTGAAAATTGTTCATCCTTGAGAGCTCTTGTAATTATGAAAATTATTTTGCCTCTAGATATTTTTGTTCGTTTATTGATCTCTTGAAAGTGAGGCAAGTTCAACTCAAGTCAAGTAACTTGACGCCTTCTTCTTCTTCTTCTTATTCTTCTTCTTCTCTCTCTCTCTCTCTCTCTCTCTTTTTATCGGACTGTATCACCAAGCAAAATTCATGTGTAAGGGACACTCTGCAGAGTGAGGAACACTCTGTGATGCATAACTAAATAGGGACACTTCGTGTGGTGCTTAACCGATGAGCAATTGGCGAGCAGCACCCTACAAAGAGCAACCGGCGAGGGACACTTATTATGGTAAGCGAGGAACACTCTGTGTGGCAAGCAATCTGACGACCAACACTATGTAAGCTAGGAACCGACAAGCAATGCTCTAGAAAATGCGTGTGGGAGAAATGAACCATGTGGGACTGAAGTCACTGTGGTGAGCAAACCCACTATGGCAAGGAACCTTATAGCGGCGAGAACCTTTGGCGAAGAGCTTCAATGGAGTTTCGGTGGCGAGTAGCTATGCAACGGGAGTTCCGTAGTCGTGAACGTTCTTGCCAGCAATAGGAGCTCCAGCGCTTTTGGTGTCTCCCTTTGAGCGACGCCACTGCTAGTGGCTCTAGGTAGCCAGAACTCACATGCAGCTACGTTGGTATAATCGTCTATGGTGAGTGCTAGTGATGGTGGTGGGGAGTGATGGGGAACAAAGCCTCCGTGGTCAGGGACCATCTTGTCGGCGAAAGAAAGTGCCAGTGAGCTAGGTCGCGGCCGGTGGCTGCATCGTCGGGGTGTACAAGAACGTGCATGCTCTACCACAGCTTTGTGCTCAAAGTGATTGGCTTCCAGCGTCAAGTAACCACCCCACCGACAATAGAAATCACCGTTGATGCGGGTGGTGGCCCCGCCCGCCCACGGATGCCGGTGTGTGGGCCTCAAGTCACTCATCGATCTTTGCCCTACTATGCAAGGAGTGCACAGTATGCTGCTGCCATGAGCGGTCGATGGAGAGCTCTATCGCCATTCTCTCAACCATGTAGGGTTGTCGGCGTCAAACCCCACCGGCGCTATGGGGTGGTGGCTGCAAGTCCTACCTTGTAGGGGCCTTACGTGCACTGTGCATGGCACATGCGGAGTGCATGCTGCACGTGCATAGTGCCATGTCGTACGTTTGCAGTGCATGTTGCAAATGCGATCTGCTTCCTTTGTTCTTTCTTTATATATATATATATATATATATATTTATATATTCTTTTTCTTTTTACCATTCGCTGTGGTGTTAAGAGAATAAATAATATAGAAAATAGCAAAGTTGAGGAGATCTTATCTGGTTTTCCGAAGACAATCTCATGAGTCGGAGAATATCATTCTCCCAATTCTGGTGCAGAACATGTCTCCGATCTCACGGACGGCGCCAATTGTTAATGCCTTAATTTGCATAATAGGCTGGAATGGAGGAAAGTGGTATCCCCGACCCACGATGGTGATTTGGGCCTCGATATGGTGTTTTTCACGTTCATCCATCAAATACGTAATAAATAAGTGTATAAAATAAATATAGAAAGACACAAGAATTTACGTGGTTCAGCATAATACCTACGTCCATGAGTTGTTTGGGGGGCGAAATCCACTATAATGGATGCTTTTACAATCTCTCATGATTCACATATTTCACAATATAATGGAGGAATTTGGGAAAGGTCCTTTGGAGTCGCTGTGTGTAGTGGAGTTTGGATATATGGAGCTCCTGTGTAGAGAGCTTGTGGAGAGTCCTCCTCTTTTGTGAGGGATCTCCTCATATATATATATAGGTTTATTTCCTTGATTGGGTCCAACCTGCGTTGTGAAGCTATTTCCTTTTAGAAGTTTGAGTCCGCTTGTCCTATCTTTTCTTGGTTTTATCTCTTAACTTGATTTACGGCCTTATCTCGAGGCTAAAGTATAGACTGGTGATTTGACCCCTACAATTAAATTTATAATCTATATAGTACAGGCATAAACAAATGTGTAAATAAATATTTTCTATCTTGATACGACCCATAAGATCAAGCCCTTCCAACTTTTAGTATATCCACAACTATATGAATGCCACGTGGCCTCTTACACGAGCATTGCACGCCGTTTTCCTACGCCATTTCATTGAGAGAGATTGGCCATTTGATCCTTTACATGGAATGCGATGTGATGCATATTTTTCTATGATAGTTAATTTCATTTTTCTTTTAATAAACAATTCATATATACTAATCATAATGGCAAAATACTGGGTACATAGATTGTCCTTACAAACATTCTGGACTCTTAACGATTTTCTGATTTGAGTTTTGACTCACATTCCAAATTCCCAGTTTCCCAACTCCTATCAAAGTGAATTCAAATTGAGTATCAGAGCTCCAGAGGGTTTGTATAGCTCTATCTACAGAGATAACACATTTTATACGTCACCTAAGATTTCTCAATAGTTTGGGTTCCCCATGAGCATTTAATGGTATTTATCTATCTTTTCAGGAAACTCATTCCCCAAATTCTTGTCCTATTTCAAGGAAAAAAATAGACACATAATATTAAATGGCCCTACAATATTTAATATTATTTGAAAAATTTATAAGGGCAACATTAAATTCTGTAGGGTCTATTATGTGTCTCTTGATTAATGATAAAAACTGTTGATTTGTGCATAATTAAATGGCTTTGTTGAATGAAAAAAAAGATTTGGTTTTTTAAGGTGTAGATTTGTGTGTACAATTGGGTGATTTTTGCTGTTTTAAATTTTTGGGTTTGTTTTGGAAATCTGTGATTTACGGTTTCCTTTTCTGGGTGGTTTCTGTGATTTTGGCAGCTAGGGTTGGCCTCTTACGGCGCCCTTTGCCCCTTTGATGGCTTTGCCATCAGCGATGAATGCTGAAAATGGTGATTCCTTAGTGTAGTCCTATGCACATGCGATTGCTAAGCCGGTGGACAATCCTTCGTTCAAAATGCCAATGCGATTTTTGGTGGATATTAACGGTGAAGTGGGGATCATCTTTTCGAAACCAGAAATGGCTAAAGCGGCAGAAGATTATAAATTTCCCATTGTCATGAAGTTCATGCGTGCCCAACCTTCAATTGATAACATTCGGTTGGACATGGTAAAAAAGTGGGGTTTGCTGGAAATTCCAACAATCAATTTTATGGATGATTATCATGTCTTAATCCAGATGAAAAATGAATGTGATTTTGTGCATGGATTGGCACGTGAAGGAAGAACGATGGAAGGAAATTCATTTTGGTTGTTTAAATGGACTAAGGAATTCAATTTACATAGAGAATCTCCATTGGCCCCTCAATGGATTTTTTTACATGGTTTACCAATGCATCTTTATAGACGTGATGCATTTGGGATAGATAATGCAACACTCGTTTCGACTGTTATCTTGGGACAGATAATGCAACAGTGAATCGAACTTGAGCAATGGGTGCAAGAATTTGTGTGGAAGTGGATTTGACTATGGAACCAGTGAAAGGTTTCCCCATTGTGGGTTCTTTGACAAAATGGGGTGAAGGGGAAAGAGGAAATTGCACTGGCGAGCTTGGTCAAAAATTTGTAAGCCTACTAAGGTAGGAGGTTTGGGATTGAGAGATTTACAAGAAGTACAAAAATCTCTCCACATGAAATTTGCATATAGGCTTCTGACGTCTGAAGGATTGTGGGCAGATTTTTCTAAATCCAAGTATCTAGGAGACGTCCATCTTATGTCTTGTACTATGAAGGCTTCTGATTCTTGTTTTTGGAGATCAGTTGTGGCTAGTGTTCTAGAAGTCATGGAGAATGTCTAGGTTCTGTTGAGGGGTGGGAATTCATACTTTTGGTATGATAGATGGTTGGCGTCAGGACCGCTCAGTTAGGATTACTGATATTCCTAATAAGAAATTTTGTATTAAAGACTGGAATATTGAGATTTTGAAGAATCTTGTGAGGTATGAGGTCATGGAAGAAATTATCCAAACCAGAACTAGTAGGTGTGGTGGTTCAGACGTTTGTGTATGGAAGCCATCTCCCAATGGTAATTTCACTATAGCTTCTACTTGGGAGGTTTTTCAGAAAAAGCATGATATAATGCCATGGCATGACTGGTTCTGGAATAAGATTTGCCAAAAATAATATCTATATGTAATTGGAGACCTTGCTTCAATAGCCTTGCGGTAGATGAGAGAGTGCAAAATAAGGGTATATCACTTGCGCCGGCGTGTGATTGTTGTAGTCTGCAAGTCAAGGAGTCCATTGATAATGTCTTAGTCATGGGTCATATTGCAACTCAAATATGGGAGCCTGCGAGTAGATTATTGAATGTGCCATGTTTGTTATTTGATGCTTGGAAGGCAAGAATCTCGGCATGGATGATTTCGTCTAAGAAGGTTTCTTTATCTGGTAATCTAACTGGTATGCTTTCGTGCATCATTACTTGGCATTTATGGAACCGCAGATGCAAAGCTAGAATGGAGGGGTTGAAAGCTAATACAGAGCAAGTATGGAGGTCGGTAAAAACGTGGCTTAAAATTCTGGCAACAGAATTGAAAGTGCATAAAAAGTTGACTTCTCAGGACACTCACATGTTGAATGAACTTAACTTGGAGCCACCTAGCGTTGCTGTCCGGAAATGCATGTTAGTGGGGTGGATTAAACCTCCTTGTGGATAAGTTAAAATTAATTGTGATGGGAGTGCTCGCAATAATCCAGGTTCTTCAGGGGGTGGTGGTATTTTGAGGGATGCTAATGGTAATTTCATAGGAGGATTCACTAGTCACTACGGTGTTGGCTCTAACAATAGAGCAAAATTAAAGGCTTTGTTTGGTGGAATTCGGCTATGAAAAAGGTTATCTTACTTTAATATAGTTATTGGGAGTGACTCCAAAATTGTTGTGGATTGGTTTCGAATAGGTAAATGCACTTGTAATGAACCTTCTTGTGAATCTATTGTAATGTTGAATGAGTTGCCGAAAAGTAATAAGGAACCCAACGAGATGTAATAAAGTGCTTCAGAATGAAAATAGAGCAAATAGGGAAGATGTTTGATAAAAGGCTTCAAAGAGACACAAGTGTATTGATAATGGAATACTTTGAGGGATTCCAAACCTCCATACAAGAAAGTAGCCTTAACAATTTCCCAGATTCCAGATATCCTTCAATTTCCCCTCCCTTCCCTTCTTATATCCCTAGAATTTAGAAATTACATAAAGGAAATAACAAACTCTAACTAATTCTATTCCCAACAGCTACGCAATAAGAAGCACGTGTACTTCACTGAATAAAAATGCAGCACTTCATTTATTTAGGTAAAACGAGATTGTCTGGACCATAGTAGTAAACGACACCACCTAGCTTGCTTCTTCTCCATTCCTTGACAACTGTTGTTATTATCTTCACTACCATGGAGGGTCATAACAGCACTCTATGGTATTTATGGGACTTTTGGGATGAATGTATTAAAGTGATGCAAGGCATGAATGTTCGGATTATTCATCAATTTCATGAGGGGAACCAAGCGGCAGATTTCTTGGCTAAGCTAGGTGAAAGTAGCAGTAATGTTATTTATGAAGATTTCCAAGAGTTCTCGAGATTATTACAAGGTATTGTTTGAATTGATAAGTCAAGATTGTCGGCTATTAGACATTAATTTTGGTCGGTTTTATCTTGGTTGGTTGCTCTTTTGGATTAGGTTCTTTGATTATGGTTTCTTTAGGCTTGTTTAGAGGTTATTGGTTTTATTATATAGGCTTGTTTAGTTTGTTTACCTACTTTTATGTTTGTTGGTTTGTATTTGGGAGGGTTTTATTTGCTTATTTGTAATCTCTCATATGTTTTGCTTGTAACCACAGTATTCCTCCGCCGTAAGTGAGGGCATATTAATAAATTTGGGATGGGGCTGCTATGTGTGTGGCTACCGACTTTTTAAAAAAAAAAATTAAAAAAATAAAATGGCTTTGTTGAGCAGGTTATACATGTTAGATAGAGATTTATGTTACAAATTAGCAGTTGTGATGTGAGTGCACAGATAGGGGCATTTTGGGTTTAAAGTGATTTATTTGGGCTAGGTCTTATGGGCTTGATAAATATGTATTGGTTTTAAGCTCAAAGTCACGTGCAAGTAGGTTACACACTAAAGAACTTGACACAACCCAACTCAGTACACATTTGCCGAGTTGAAGCAAAATGGACGATGAAGGGGGAATGAGTAGAAGGTTCTGGACGTCAGCAAGGAAGGGAGAAAACTTGTTAAGCCAGCTAGACAAGAGGATGTGCGTGAGAAGAGGGAGAAAGGAGGAGAAGGGGGTGATATATCAAAAGGCAGGGCCATTCTGGTGGGGGATTCTCTAGTTTTTTTCAGTCTTCATCATTTCTTCAATTTCACTACCTTTACTTTCTGCTATGGTTGTTTTGGAGTTTGATTCAAATTTTGTAAAGACCATGGAAAGCTAAGCTTTCAGCCTGAGCTACGGGTTATGGATTCTTTTGTTTCAAACTACTGATTAAAGTAATTTCGGTACTGTACATTCCATTCTATTATTTTGTAAGTTGATTTTTGAGAAAAGTAAAGCCAGAGACTCTTGTTCTTGTTCTACTATTCACGCAAGGCACAATAGAATCTTGGCAATCTTTTCAAGGTTTCTCATGGTTGGCGCTTCATGGTAAATTCATTTGCATTCTAACGATACTTAGGGTTGGCAAAATATGGGTTTAATTCCTTCATTTTTCGGTAGTTAATGCTTAGAATGCATTGACAATTAAGTAATAGAGTCAGAAGAGCATATTAGAGTTTGGAATAGGAGGAGACATACCCGTAGTCCAGGTGTCTGATACATTGTTTCATAGGTGTTGATTTTCTACAACTTCTAATTTCTTGCATCTATTTTACTGATTTTCCTTTTTCTCACTTCTTTTTATTCAACAAGCAACCAGAGAACCACTTCTACTTAATTTTCAAACTCTTTCACCCACAATAAAAACCATCATCTTCATTAGTATATACCACATCAATACATAAACATTTTCTTTGTTGTTTCTCTCCTTAGCTGTATAAACAACTCTTTTACAACCAAAATCTCTACAAAACACAACTCATTGCATTTTTGCTCTGCACGAATATCATTGTCCCCGTGGAAATGACCTTGGATTTATCCTTGTATACAACATGACTGCTTCTATGCTTGGAGGTAATATTTGCAGCTCATCAACTTTTTGGCGCCATTGCCAGGGACAACTAGTACTTATCACAGTATTTCTTTACTGCTGAGAGAACGTTTATGGTGCTGTGAACCTCTTCACAACTTGGCTGATATCTGGCCTTTTTCATTTTGCTACTTTAATTTTCATTTTCTTTTATTTTCTGCTCTTGTTTGTATGTCTGGTTGGACTAGAGACCACACATCTCGGCTGGTTAGGCCAAAATCAGTCTCATCTTCCAATTTTGCATCTATTTCACTTGAATCATCATCTAACACTCATAACATCATGGCTGAAAATGATCATCATGATAGGGAAATGGTAAATCAGAACAGGACACTTAAAAATTATTTACATCCTCTTGCTTAATCCAACCTTTAAATGCAAACAACTTTAATTTCAAGCATGAAATGATTCCTTTGATTCTACATTTTCATGGCATGGAATTCAAGAACCCTTATATGCATATCAAAGAGTTTAAAGAGGTTTGTTCTACATTCATAGACTAGACCTGCATTGATGAGGTTATTAGACTGAAGTTATTTCTATTTTCCTTGAAAGGCAAAACTAAAACATGGTTGAATTCATGAAGACCTAGATCCATAGGCACATGGAAGGAAATGCAAACTGAGTTTTTGAAGAAATTCTTTCCAATACATAAAACAAATGCAAACAATTATGAACTTTACCCAAAAAGATACGGAAACTTTTTGTCAAAGTTGGGAAAGGTTCAAGGATCTTTTAAATGCTTGTCCTCGCCATGGTTATGAAGATTGGTGTGTGATCAGATTGTTTTATGAAATTTTGACATCCAAAATGCACCAATTTGTAGAAACCATGTGCAATGGAGAGTTTTTCAAGAAAGAACCTGAAGAAGCATTTGATTATTTTGATTACTTAGCTGAAAATGCTCAATCTTGGGACATTGCTAATGTCTATGATTGGTCTAGGCATGTTGAGTCTAGTCATGGCAAATACACTTTAAAGGAAGATGATGATTTGCATGCTAAGATAGCTTTGTTAGATAGAAAAATAGAAGCTATGGAGTTGAAAAAAGTGAAAGAAGTGCATGTTGTTCCTAAAATCTCTAAGAAGTGTGGCATATGTGAGGATCATGGGCATTCAACTAATGAATGTCCCACGATCCCTACTTTCAAAGAAGTGTTATTGGACCAATCTAATGTTGTAAGCGTGGTACCTAAACCATATTCTAGTCCATACTCTATCACTTACAATCCAGGATGGAGAAGCCACCCAAATTTTAGTTAGAGAAGTGACCAAAATGCAGCACAGCAACCTTAGCTCCATAACCCTCTCAACTTACAAATCAGACACCTCCAATGTAGAAAAGGGGACTCGAGGTTATGGTTCAAAAAATGGCAAACACTTTGTAGCAGTCCATACAAGGACAAGTAATAATCAACAACCAGAATTCTCAAGCAATAAATGACATTCGGAGCACACTTATAGAAATGACCACTGCCTTGAGCTCCCAAAAGAAAGAGAAATTTTATGCACAGCCACAACCAAATCCTTAAGGTTAGCCAGCTCAAGCAGCAACTGAGAGTTCAAGTGAAGGTAATTACTACTTTAAGAAGTGATCGAGTGGTAAACATTCCACCTCAAGGTTCAGACAAGGTTGGTAAGGTCTCTAAACTTGCTCAAAACAAGGTTGAACATAATGAGGTTGAACAGAGTAAAACTGAAGCTAAAAAAAATCTCATGCTCTGTAATTGCACCTTTCCCTCAAAGGTTGGCCCCTCAGCACATAGACAGACACCAATCTAAAATTTTAGAAATATTCGAGCAAGTTAGGATTAACATCCCTTTGCTTGATGATTCAACAAATTCCTACCTATGCTATGTTTCTAAAGGATTTGTATACTGTTAAAAAGAAATTAAATGTGTAGAAGAAAGTCTTCCTTACTGAGCAGGTTAGTGCCATAATCCAGAGCAACACTCCACCAAAATATAAAGATCCAGGTTCACCTACAATTGTTTGTGTTATAGGAAGTTCAAAAATTGATCAAGCATTGTTGGATCTTGGTTAAAGTATGAATTTACTGCCTTATAATGTATATGAACAGCTTGGTTTGGGAGAATTGAAACCAACTCCAATCATTTTACAACTAGCTGACAGATCAATTAAGATGCCATGAGGGGTTGTTAAAGATGTTTTAGTTCAAGTAGATAAGTTTTTTTACCCCGTAGATTTTGTAGTGTTAGATGTTCACTTGACATCAAAATCCTCTTTTCAAGCACCTGTGATTCTTGGGAGACCTTTTCTTGCTACTTCAAATGCTTTGATCAATTGCAGGAGTCTATTTTAAAGCTCAGTTTTGGGAACATGCCCCTAGAACTAAAATTTTTTAATATTTGTAGGCAACTCAAGATTTGGAAGATGTACAAGAAGTCAATTTGCTGGAAAATTTCCTTGAGGAAGAGGCCTATTTGGCATATCAGCACACCTCCCTACAGTCTGAATTAGAAGCTATTTGTGACCTCATTGACACATCCATTGATGATCCTTCTATTTTTACTTCAGAAACTAAATCTAAAGATAAATGGAGGCCTAAAGTTGAGCAGCTCACACCATTGACTACAAGTTAGAAGCCTTTAGCAGATGAAACTCCAACATTAGATCTCAAACCATTACCTTTAGACCTGAAGTATGCATTTTTTGGGCTTGACAGCACATTTCCAGTGGTGATTTCAGCCCAGCTCACTCATGACCAAGAAGGTAAACTAATGGAAGTCTTGAGACAACACAAGGGTGCTATTGGATAGACAATTGCAGATATCAAAGGTATAAATCCTCTTGTGTGCACTCATAGGATCTATTTAGATGAAATTGCTAAAACTTCTAGGGAGATACAAATGAGACTCAATCCTACCATGAATGAGGTAGTAAAAAAAGAAGTTTTGAAATTTCTTGATGTGGGGATTATCTACCATATTTCAGACAGCAAGTAGGGAAATCCCATTCAAGTAGTTCAAAAAACATCTGGCCTTACTATTGTGAAAAATGAGAAAAATGAACTGATTCCTATTAGAATTCCTATTGGTTGGCGCATGTGCATAAATTATAGGAAGTTGAATGCAGCCACTAGGAAAGATCATTTTCCTTTGCCCTTCCTTGATTAGGTTTTGGAAAANTTATCATTACAACTTTCTTAAATTTTCACATAAAATAAAATTAACAATTCAACTTTTTCAAATCCCAAAATAAAAATAATATTGAAAAATATATTCTAATAATATTTTATTCAACTTTTTAACCTTTAATCTCAACTCATCTCATCTCTGAAAACGAACGAGGCCTAGTGTTTGGTAGCACTTTTGATGTGTGTTTGACTAAATTACAAGCTGTTTTAGCCGAGTGTGAAGAGAAGCACTTGCTGCTCAATTGGGAAAAGTGTCACTTCATGGTTCAACAAGGCATAATTCTTGGACATATTGTCTCCTCTCGAGGTATTGAAGTTGATAAAGTTAAGATTGAACTTATCTCCAAGCTTCCGATACCCAAAACAGTAAAAGAAATTAGATCATTTCTTGGGCATGCTGGTTTTTATAGGAGGTTCATTCAAAATTTTAGATCTATCTCTAGGCCCTTGTGTAAGTTACTTATGCATGATGTTGCCTTTGAATGAACTCCTTCCTGTCAAAATGCTTTTGATAAGCTGAAAATCTTGCTTACCACAGCCCCTATCATGCAGCTCCCTGTTTGGTCTTTTTCCTTTGAGATAATGTGTAATGCTAGTGATTTTTCCATAGGAGCTATACTTGGACAACGTAGAAATAAGCTCTCATATGTCATCTCTTATGTAAGTAAAACTTTAAATGGAGCCCAAAAGAATTATTCTACCACAGAGAAAGAATTGCTTGTTGTAGTCTTTCCTTTAGACAAGTTTCGAGCTTACATTCTTGGTTCTCTTGTGGTTATTTTCACTAATCATGCAACTTTCAAGTATCTACTATCAAAGAAAGATGTTAAACCACGGCTGATCCAATGGATTATTCTTCTTCAAGAATTCGACATTACAATCAAAGACAAAAATGGTGTTGAAAATGTAGTTGCTAACCACTTATCCTGGCTTACATTTGCTAAAAATGAGCAACCTGTCCCTATCCTTGACTCTTTTCCTAATGAACAGGTAATGTTAGTTGAAAACTTGCCTTGGTTTGCTGACATAGTTAATTTCTTGGTAACAGAACAGACTCCACTCCATTGGAGTGCTCAAGACATATGAAAGTTCACGCATGAGGTTAAATCATTCTTCTATGACGATCCTTATTTGTTTAAATATTGTTCTAACCAAATCATTAGGAAATGTGTGCCTGATCATGAAATACAAGCTGTTCTTTCCTTTTGTCATACTGAGGCTTGTGGAGGTCACTTTTCTGCCCATACAACCGTTGCAAAATTTTTACAAAGTGATTTTATTGGCCTCATATATTTAAAGATGCATATAGTTTTTGCAAGAATTGTGAGTCATGTCAAAAATTAGGTGCAGTCAATAAGAGGAACATGATGCCTTTACAACCCATTTTAGTCATTGAGATTTTGTATTGTTGAGGGATTGATTTTATGAGGCTATTTCCTTCTTCTTTTGGCTATTTGTACATCCTAGTGGCTGTTGATTATGTTTCTAAGTGGGTTGGAGTCATTCCATGTAAAACAAATGACCATAAGGTAATGCTTAAGTTCTTGAATGAAAATATATTTGCTAGATTTGGCATGCCTAGAGCTATCATTAGTGATGATGGAACTCATTTTTGTATCAAGCCCTTTGCTGCTCTCATGAAAATATATGGTATACACCATAAGGTCTCTACCCCATGTGACCCTCAAACAAATGGTCATGCTGAATTAGCTAATAGGGAGCTTAAGCACATCTTAGAAAAAACAGTTAATCCTAACATAAAAGATTGGTCTTTAAGGCTGACTGATGCACTTTGGGCCTTTAGGATAGCTTGTAAAACCTCCCTTAACATGTCCCCTTTCCATTTGGTATATGGAAAAGCAGGTCACCTACCCGTTGAGTTTGAGCATAAAGCATATTGGGCTATTAAGCAATTCAATTTGGCTACTGATCATTCTGGTTCTGTAAGAAAATTCAAATTTCAAAGTTGGACGAGCTTAGGCGAGATGCATATGACAATTCCAAATTGTTAGTGGAGAGCATGAAGAGTTTACATGACAAGCACAACCAGAGAAAGACTTCTGAGCCTAACGAACAAGTTTTACTTTACACCTCTTGCCTGCATCTATTTCCAGGCAAATTAAGAT
>QEOY01007715.1:12619-72185 GCA_003123805.1 Juglans sigillata
TAGCTAAGTAGGAACATTGAAAATAAGGAAAGCATGGAAATCTTGGCCATTGAAATTAACAGAATTGGCCCAAGTACATAGGGTTCTAAACAAGAAAGCCTTTAGTTCATCTATTGATCTTTCCTTGTCTTCAAAAGTCCGTTCGTTACGCTCCTGCCATAGACACCACATGACACAAATGGGCACCATTTTCCAAATAGCCTTGATCTGTTTGTTACCTCTTAAATCTGTCCAACTAGCCAACATCTCCACCACGGACTTGGGCATAACCCATCCCAAGTCTAATCTTCTGAATACTTCATTCCATATCCCTCTAGCTATATCACAATGTAGTAGAAGATGATCCACCGATTCACCCTCGTTTTTGCACATACAGCACCAATCAACGATGATCACTCCTCGTCTTCTCAAATTATCTGTTGTGAGTATCTTACGCAAAGAAGCAGTCCACACAAAAAACGCTGCTTTGAGGGGTGCCTTGTGTCTCCAAATCCTTTTCCAGGGGAATTGGGTTGGCTGTTCTTGTGTTAAAGATTTATAATACGAGCGAACCGAGAATAAGCCTTTCCCCGTGTTAAAGAAGGTTCATGTGATGTTGAGTGGTGGATGTCAAACACAAGCAAGAAAAGTTGAAATTATCAAGGCTAAAGAGAATCTTGAAGAGAGAAAAGAATGCATGATAAAGATGATGGAGATGACAAAGGACATGATGTGAATTGTGTCATCCTGTCACAAGTTTCTTCTCAAGACTCTCCGAGTCATTGGTTGCCTATTCCAAATAAATTTAATGATGGCTGGCAAGGAAGATTGTAATACCCCGGATTGTGTGATTATGTATAGGAAGGTGGTAAATTACATAGCTTTGGAAGGAGAACTTCAAGGCTTTTATAACGATTCCAAGGATCTCCAATTGTAACCTTGAGTTTTTGACTAGTCCTTTTGGACTTTGGAGAATAGGTCCTGATGTGGCTTGGGCACTCCTTGGATAGTTAGAAAGCCTCTTCTGATTTAAACATTCTTGCTCCCCAAAACAAGGAAGGGTCTATGCAAGTTTGAAGTTTAATGGTTTTAGTATTTGGCACTTTGAGACCTGAAGACTTGCAAGGGAGAAGTCCTTTACCCCAAATCAGATCCTTTACCATAAAACCGTAAAGTCTTTCAACTTTTCAGATAACAAAGTCCCCCAAGTACTCAAAATCATGGCCTTTATTTTCTACCAAAAAACTCTAGCAAGCATTTTCAGAGTTTCCAGCTTTGTTACTGCACCCAATTTTCAAGCTATTACACAATTGGAGCCCTAACCGTTTCATCTATATTCTGGACCCTAGATTCACAGAATGAAGACCCTTTCATCTTCTGATTTTCTAACATTTTGGCTATCAAACAGCCAAAAGTTAATTGATACATGAGTATGGTTCTGTTGGGGAATGTTATCAATATAAGGGGCTAGTTCGTTGGGATGTAAGACACTTCTCTGCCCATGACGTGCCTTGGCCTCCCATTAGGAGTGTCCTTCAAGGCTAGGTACATATGGAATGAAGTGATTGAGAAGATTGAGCGTAGGTTGGCGAGTTGGTAGAGGTTGTATTTGTTGAAAGGTGGGTGGATCACCTTAAACACAAGTACTGTCTCAAATTTGCCTACGAATTTTCTCTCATTGCTTCCTATACTGGTCAGGGTGGTGAATTGCGTTGAGAAACTCCAATTTGACTTCCTTTTGAGTGGACTTGGTGAAGAATTAAAATTTCATCTAGTCAATTGGGTAAGGTATGCTCCCCAATCTCTTGATGTGGGCTGGGGATCTGAAATCTAAAGATGTTCAATTGGGCATTACCTGGAAAATGGCTATGGCGTTATCATCAAGAGGGGAGGCTTTGTGGAAGGTGGTGATACCTGCCCCCCGGGGGGGAGGGGGGGATGTTCTTTTCTCAACACCAGATTTGTGGTGGGGAATGGGGATGGTTCTAGGATCAGATTCTAGCAGGATATTTGGTGCGGCGATAGAGCTCTTAAGAACGCTTTAGCTTTACTACTGTGTAATTGTGTGCAGTAAGGAGGCGTCGGTGGCTGAATTACGAATTACTGGAGATTTCAGGTGGCTCTATTTAGNATGTGATGTTGAGTGGTGGATGTCAAACACAAGCAAGAAAAGTTGAAATTATCAAGGCTAAAGAGAATCTTGAAGAGAGAAAAGAATGCATGATAAAGATGATGGAGATGACAAAGGACATGATGTGAATTGTGTCATCCTGTCACAAGTTTCTTCTCAAGACTCTCCGAGTCATTGGTTGCCTATTCCAAATAAATTTAATGATGGCTGGCAAGGAAGATTGTAATACCCCGGATTGTGTGATTATGTATAGGAAGGTGGTAAATTACATAGCTTTGGAAGGAGAACTTCAAGGCTTTTATAACGATTCCAAGGATCTCCAATTGTAACCTTGAGTTTTTGACTAGTCCTTTTGGACTTTGGAGAATAGGTCCTGATGTGGCTTGGGCACTCCTTGGATAGTTAGAAAGCCTCTTCTGATTTAAACATTCTTGCTCCCCAAAACAAGGAAGGGTCTATGCAAGTTTGAAGTTTAATGGTTTTAGTATTTGGCACTTTGAGACCTGAAGACTTGCAAGGGAGAAGTCCTTTACCCCAAATCAGATCCTTTCCAATAAAACCGTAAAGTCTTTCAACTTTTCAGATAACAAAGTCCCCCAAGTACTCAAAATCATGACCTTTATTTTCTACCAAAAAATTCTAGCAAGCATTTTCAGAGTTTCCAGCTTTGTTACTGCACCCAATTTTCAAGCTATTACACAATTGGAGCCCTAACTGTTTCATCTATATTCTGGACCCTAGATTCACAGAATGAAGACCCTTTCATCTTCTGATTTTCTAACCTTTTGGCTATCAAACAGCCAAAAGTTAATTGATACATGAGTATGGTTCTGTTGGGGAATGTTATCAATATAAGGAGTTTGGCTAGTTCGTTGGGATGTAAGACATCTCTCTGCCCATGAAGTGCCTTGGCCTCCCATTAGGAGTGTCCTTCAAGGCTAGGTACATATGGAATGAAGTGATTGAGAAGATTGAGCGTAGGTTGGCAAGTTGGTAGAGGTCGTATTTGTTGAAAGGTGGGATGTTCTTTTCTCAACACCAGCTTTGTGGTGGGGAATGGGGATGGTTCTAGGATCAGATTCTAGCAGGATATTTGGTGCGGCGATAGAGCTCTTAAGAACGCTTTAGCTTTACTACTGTGTAATTGTGTGCAGTAAGGAGGCGTCGGTGGCTGAATTACGAATTACTGGAGATTTCAGGTGGCTCTATTTAGTGGAATGTTCAATTCTTCAGGTGGCACATGATTGGGAAGTTGGGGTTCTTACCGAATTCTTTTGTTCTTGTACTCTACTGGAACAAGAATTCAAGAAGCAGATAAGATGTCATGGAGTCCCTCTAAAGGGAAATTCTCTGTCAGTTCATTTTAAAGGATCATCACTAATCAGGAGAGTAATTATTTCCCTTGGAGGAACATTTGGAAGAGCAAGACGCCTTTAAAGGCTGCTTTCTTTGTATGGACAGCTATACTAGGGAAGATTCTGACCATGGACAATCTATGGAAATGCCAAATTATAGTGACCGACTTGTGCTGTATGCATAGGAGAAGTGAAACAGTGGACCATTTGTTGCTTCATTGTGAGGTTGCCAGGGCCCTATTGGATGACATTTTTGGCTGAGTTGGATCAGCATGGGTTGTGCCCGGGAAGCTGGGATCTTCTTGCCAGCTGGAGAAGTCTTCAGGGTATCCTGCAGATTGCAGTAATATGGAAGATGGTCCCAATATGCCTTTTGTGTTGCCATCTGGAGGGAAAGAACAATTGGAATGTTGATGATGAGGAATGATTGATAGAGGAGCTCGGAAGATTCTTTTTCAGAACATCTTTTTTCTGGGCAATAGCTTTAAATCTCATTGGGCTTAATGTTCAATAAATTTTTCCTTATCAAAAAAATCATTTTATTTGATGCCCATAAAAGCTTAAGAGAAGGTGTCTGGAGATGCTATATGCCAAATTTCTCTGTATGAATTTACACTGTAGTATTTGAAAATAATTTTATTTCCATAAAAAGTATTCAACAGTGTCCTAAGAAAAATTTAAAAGTAATGTACAAAGTTGTGTAATGTTTTACGAATGGAAGTATAGGATTGCATCTTTTTGGTTTTACAGTCATTGTGGCACATGTAATTATGAACACAAAATTGTCCAGGGCTAGTATGTTCAGTTCCTATGGGAAAATCAAAGTTGCGATAAGGATTTGTGAGCATCATGAATTACAGTTGTGGAAGTAGAACAGAAAGTGGTTCTTAATTTAATTGAATTTCTACATTGGCTCCATCCATATAATTGCTGAATTGAGTGCATTTAATTTATTTTGTCAAATTTATGTCTGTTTTCTGAGTATTACTAGTATACTTAAAAGCGTAGCCCCGCTCTATCTCCATCTCATGGGAGATCGAAGTCTATTGCCCCCTTCATCCTAATAAGATAAATGCTTGTCATCTATTTGCAATTTGAAAAAGTTGTGAACCCATGAACTTGAAAAGTTAATGTTGAGAAATCTCACTGCATCTTTTAATGTTTTCCCATCTGCAGATGTAACAATGTTCTCTACCTTCGCGGGGTGCCAGAAGATGAAGAAATTGAAGATGCCGATCGAGACTAAGAAGTGGAATTAAAAGCGGTTAAGTAATGGCCTAAGTAGGATTTCTGTATTTTGTTTTGTTTACTTTGAGCCATAGAGCCAACATTTTACTCTATATCCCAAGTCCAGGACAACAGCATTTTCCATCGTGCATGCTTGCTAACTATGACTAGAAGTACCCTCATGAAATACCTTTCATCTAGTAGATGCTGATGGACATATTTCCTTTGATTAATTTTGGGATGCATGTATCAAAAATTCAGTGTAAAATTTGAATTTGGTTCATTTTGTTTGACTAGCCCTTCGATTGATTTGAAATGAACCTTGATTTTTTCCATTGGATTTGTCGTTTCATCACACTGAGGACATATAAGGTTTTGATAAATGGTACAAGTATAAACTCTATGATTATATAGAATATTGCTATTATGCCGCTCCAATTATACTGTTTATTTTGCCACATTGACTGGGCATCACCACTTGGTACCACGTGGTTTATTAATATATATATATATATATTCAAAATAAAATGGAGTCCGAAAATACAAAATGATGAATACTGAAATCTTAAGTTTTCTCTACTTTTATGTCTCTTTTTATTTATTGTTTTTAAAAACTCAAGTGTTTGGTGCTGTGTCAATAGAACAAAGTGAGTAGTATAACTGGGTAGACATAGTAACATTTCTCTTCTCTTTATAATATGTTTGCTATAGGACTGAAAATGAATTGAAGCATCGGTTACCTTTTATTCTGGATGCTTGATACTTGATAGTAACCGTTTTTTCTAATTTTCTAGATTGCACTCCAAGGCTATCGAAATTCTCGATTGCCATTTTAAGCATAATTTGCACCCTGATCTTTTAAGCTCTACACAAAAAGGAAAATGATAGAGCCACCGCTCGCTGGGAGCCACCGTTGGCTCTATCATGTATTTTTTGATGTATTTTTTTTACAGTTATTTTTATATAAATTTTTTTAACAATTTTAAATATTTAAAAAAGAATAAAAAAATTTATAATATTATTAAAAAATACTTTTTTAATAATTTTTTTTATTTCATGATCAAGGAGGTGTTTTTTTAATAATATTATAAATTTACTTTATTTTTTTAAAATATTTAAAATTGTTAAAAAAATTTAAATAAAAATAATTATAAAAAAAATACATCAAAAAATACATGCTAGAGCTACCGGTGGCTCCCAGCGAGCGGTGGCTCTAATAGTACTCACACAAAAAATATTGCTGTATCAAATCGGCATATGGATATTAGGGTTTGGATAATGAGTTGAGATGAGAAGAAATGAAAGTTGAATAAAATATTATTATAATATTATTTTTATTTTGGAATGGAAAAATTGAATTGTTTATTATATTTTGTTTAGAAATTTGACAAAGTTATAATGATTAGATGAAATAAGATGAAATGAGTTGAGATACTTCTTGAAAACAAACGAGGCCTTGGGTTCAACCCTTTTTCTCAATCCCGGTTTGGTCATTTCTTTTATTTGTTTAAAATCTGAAAATAATCGATCCGACTCAAATTTAGGGCTGTCTAGTTCTGCATTCCGGTTTGACCCAGAAATTATGGCTCAATACTATTCTGAAAAACAAGTTGGACTTTGGAGTTTCCATTCCCTATTTCTAGGGCATGAATTCTTTTATATGATTGCTGGCCTGATACTCGTTGGCTAAATATGAACTGAGGTTGACTCGTAGAAAAAAAAAATCGATCGTGAAAGCAAAAATCCACTCAATTAGCAAATAACATATACTTAGCTCGACTCGATTAAAACTCGTTAAGACTTGCTCATTTATGCCCGGCTCGGCTCATTAGCTCAACTTGATTAGAACTCATAGCAATACGTAAATCGTTGCTTCTATTCATATTAAATTTGATAATATAAATATAATTGCCTTTATAATTAAATATGTAGCATGTAACTAGTTACTTATGCCTAATGATTTATGCTTATATATTATATCTAGTCTATAATTATACGTTAGTTAAGTGCTAAGTAATTAAATTATAGTAGCTATTTTATAATATGTATAATAGTAGTATGTAGGGCTTAGTAGTTTCATATATTACAACGAAGGAACCATATATGAAATGTATTCATAAAAATATTTTTTTTATGGTACCTAGTGTTCAATAACAAAGTCCCGACTAATCCTAGAGGTGCACAAATCTTCATTAAGGAGTTTCTTGCACGTGCAACTCGAGTAATTTAAGGAGAAGTTCTCTAGTCCGATAATCCTTAGAAATTGTTTGCACTCAAGTGGATTTGAAGTTTAGACTTGGAAGGAAGTGTACTACCAAAACCAAAGTCTTTATCACTTAAACCAACCTTTAAGAACCTTTACCAAGACCTGGAGGGAGCATAAAAATGTTATATTCTTATAATTCAATATAAGGTTTATATATTAGTTGTAAAACTTTCACTAAATTTATAATATTTTTTGTAATTTGGTATTTTAATTATCCTCTTCATTCAAAACAAATTAAAAATATTTAATAGGATATGAACAAAATTCAATAATAACGCAACTCGACTAAAGTTTGTATTTGATCATCTCGAGCTTGGCTCGGCTCGGCTCGCTCAAACTTAAACTTGGATTATTTGAAGCTAGCTCGACTTTATAATAAAAAAGATTGACTTGACTTAGATTGATTACAACTCTACATGTTTCCAAAAAAGGGGGTCCGAGATCGTAACAAAATCTTGTTTCCCAAATTGTTTCGACTTGAGCAGACCATCTTCTAATTCTTTTTTAAAAAACATATGAATCTCTCTCGATTCTTGAATCGTTATCCCAGGACCCAAACTATAATCTCTCTCTCTCTCTCTCTCTCTCTCTAGTATTTATCTTCTATTTTATTTTTTAAGTAAAAGTAAAATTTTATCAATAGAAAAAAGTATAGCCTAAGTACACAAAGAGTATATATAGAATAAGTCTAATAACCACTAAGCACTAATGATGGATACATGCAAATTATGAATGTTTTTCCCATTACAAACAATGACTGAAGCCCAGGAAAATAGTGTGTTGAAAAGGAATGCTCATGGTTTTCAAAACACCTATTATTTCTCTCCATGTACAAACATCACATGATACAGTGATGGATCATTTTTCACACAACGGCAATGTGAACATTATCCCTGAGCCCTGTCCAGCACTTAAAAATATCCACTACTCTTCCAGGAATAACCCATACCACACCAGTCCCTTAAGATTCTCATATATCTAACAACAACCTAGCCACCTCACAATGTATGATAATTAGAAAATCCCGAAAAGACCTTATGATAGAATCACATTGAAAATCTCTTAAGAAGAGGGAGATCTGAGTCACTAGACAAGTTAATATTTCAAGCCATATGTGATTGGCTTTCCAGATGAGTAGTAGCCTCATCATCTCTTAAATTTGTAGGAGTGTCACTTCCAAAGCAATTTATCTATGAACTGACATATAATACATTATATAAAAAATATAAGAAATCATATATGGATATTAATTGTACTGAAAAGCAAACAATAATATATGATATAGTATCTTGAACATAATGTTAAGTACATAATGTAAAAATTAAAATGCTCTTTCTATTTAAATGAAGAAGCATAGGGAAGAAGCTCGTTTATAAAGCCATCTAATATAATCTTAATCAATTGAGTACTTGATTCATAATTTTTTTTAAAAATAGATCTAATATATTTTTTGTTTTATTTTAATATATACNACTTTCTTGAAGAATCAATTATCATAAATATATTACTATGAATTAATGAGGTGGATTCCAAAACCTTAGATCATTTCCCATTAATAGTTTATTCATTGTATAGATTAATTTGCATTTTTAGAATTAATTTTAATTCTTTTATTTTGATTAGATTATTAAATTAATTATTTTTTGCTTTGATTCATTTATTGTTTGGTTCTTAATTAATTAATTAATTATTTTAGAACTCATTTTTCTGAATTAGATTAGAATTTATTTAGGTTATATTTGATTGATTTCTTATGCTTTTACAAGTTTTTGTAGGTTAGAGCTTGTTCTTGCTAAACTATATTTCGACACGGTTCATGTACTTGTTAGTATAATTAAAATTTCAACTCGATCCACCCCATTCATGATTCATCCATAATAATTAAAATTATAATAATTTTAATGATAATGGTCATAATAACATTTGTTTCAATATTAATTATTATAATGATAAATAATAATAACAATAATAATAATAGTAATAACAAAAATAATGATGAGAACAACAACAATAATAACAACAAACAATAATTGTAATAATAATATTAATAATAATCAAAATAATGACAATAATAATAATTGTATTGATAATACTAATAATAATAATGATGATAATGATATTGTAATACTAATAACAATAATAATTATAGTGATGATAATAATTATAATGATGATAACGTCATTATAAATTTATAATAGTAATAATACCAATAATAATAATAATAATGATAGTGATAATAATACTACTATTTAAGTATTTACACGACTGTCTCATCTCATTATAATCAACCATGCTCTTTACGCGCATTTTCCATTTGAGTAGGGATGACAGTAATAGATCAGAGGGCTATGACCAAAATTCTAACGAACAAATCAACTATTTCTCGGGCAAGGCAACAAGATTGCGTGGACATAATGATGATCGATCTCTGCGCGCGGTTGAGAGCAGCTTGCTTGAATTTAAAAAGCACTTGGTCATTTGTGTTGTCAAAAGACTACTTTGTTTTTGTCTTCACAGTGCACAAGCGCCAGCAGAAATTCTAGTATTTGCATGTGCCAATTGTAAAGAATCAAATGCAATTTGTCCAAATTCATGAGTTATGGAAACTACTTCATGTAAATTAATGAAAATAGCTCCAAAATTAAGATAGTTCCGAGGAGTAGCATGCAAAAAAAATAAGTATTTGTGACAAATTATTTGTACGATAATGACTATTTTCGACGAAAATAGATTACTTTTGACAGGAAATAGTCATTTTCGCAGGAAATAACTAGTTACAAATAAGTAATTTTCTTGTACACGCACATGAGTTATAGAACTTCATGTAAATGCAAATATATTATTTAACTTCCAATGAAACTCTAATTTCATTGGTCTGCAAAAATAGCTCATGGTGGAACTTCCAACTATCTGTTTTATTTTTCATATAAAATATTTACAAGTCATTGAATGACATTAAAATGGCTTAAGATTGATGCACTTCTAATAAGCAAAACTACAAACTAAGCCGCTCAAGATCAGTTTAATCAAATTCGAGTTCGACTATATTTATTTTTAAATGAGTTTTTTGATAACAAACAACTCACGTTTGAGATCATGCGTGGAACAAAGCCTGAGATCTCGCATGGAACAACGTTTAAGAAAGGCAACCAGGATTCTATCCTAGGAAAAGCTCAATCAACTCAGCCACTAAGAACACATTCCTCTCTATAAGGAAGTCGATCGTTGGCTAAATAATCTTTACAACTTGTATAATTTATACTTTTCTTCTCTAAGCTTTGTACGCACACTTTGGGTATATATAAACCCCTGCTGTACACATCCCCATTATCAAGAAAAATATTCACTTTATTTGATCTATTCTTTGCTTTCTTTATGGTATCAAGAGCTAGGAAAAGAACAACGTTGTTTCCTACAATTTATTTATTTTTCTCTTCATCAAACTCTGAGCACATGGGTTCTTCCTCCTTTAATGTTGGAAATTTTGTTACCCTCCACTTAAACCATGAGAATTATCCCCTGTGGCGTGAGCAATTTTTAATCTTGCTAGAAAGCCAGGATCTTGTTGGCGTTCTCACTGGCACAAGCCCAGATCCTGATCTTTTTATTTATGCTCCTAAAGGTTTTAGTGATGGACAAAATGTGCCGAATCCTGCTCATGCAAACTGGAAACAATCTGATTGATTACTTAGAGGATGGCTTATTGGGACTCTCACCAAATAGGCTCTTGGTCTCATCATCGGCATGGACTTAGCTGCAAAAATCTGGACAACACTTCAAGAGGCTTATGCACAATCCTTTCAAGAACGTGAATTTCAGTTGCACCACGAACTCTCCTATATGCGTAAGTCCCCTGATCTCTCCTTAAACGATTACTTACGTAATTTTAAGCTTCTTTGTGACAATCTTGCTGGGATTGGGAAACCTGTGGACGATAAAGAGAAGGTTTTCTCCTTACTCAATAGTCTTGGAGCTCAATATGAAGGTTTCAATATTGCCATGCTCAAACCTCCAATGCCCTCATATGTTGAAGTTGTGCCTTTGTTGCGAAGCTTTGATATTTGCCACAAACTTCATGCCACTGAACTGAGTAATCATGTGGCTTTCTATGGTAACAAACAAAAGGGGTCAAATTAATCCAACCACAAAGGAGGCAGTCGTAACACAAATCATAACTTCTCCTCCAAAGGCTAAGGTTTTCCTCATCAAAATAACCGTGGCTCTAGTGGAAACTCTCACACTGTTGCCAACGGTGGTCCTCCACAATGTTAGATTTGCAACAAATTTGCGAATCATGCCCTTAAATGTTGGCACCGCTTTGACAAAGCCTTTCAAGATACTGATATTCCTGAAACTCTTGCAACTCTTACCATCCACAACCCCAACGACCATGAGTGGATGACCGACACTGGAGCCTCGGCTCATATGACTTCCAATAAAGGTATTTTACACAATCTTCGTCCATATACTAGATTAGAACAGGTAATGGTAGGTAATGGACATTTGCTTCCTGTCATGCATATTGGTGACACTTATATTGGGTTGAAACCTCTTCAACTCACTCTTAATTCTGTTTTACTTGTTCCTGATCTTGAACGCAATTTATTATCTGTGGGACAACTGACTATTGATCATCTTGTTTATTGTGAGTTTTTTGGTGTTGGTTTTGTCATCAAGGACCAAGCAACCAACCACGTCTTGCTGAGAGGCCATAAGAATGGTAACCTTTACACCATTCAAATGCCACATTAAGCCTTATTTTCAACTCGTTTTCAAGCTGCAAATCCATATTTATGGCACCAACGGCTTGACCACCCACAACCTGCAAGAGTTGATGCTTTAAAATCACTTGGATTAATAAAAGTAGTAGGCAAAAACAATTCTTCTCTTTGTGATAGTTGTCAAATTGGCAAATTTAGTCGCTTACCATTTCTTTCTTCATCTGACAATAAGTATGGTTTACTTGAAAAAGTTCATTGTGATCTTTGGGGTCCTGCTCCCGTACAATCATTGGATAAATTTTTGTACTAGACGGTTTTGGTTGATGATTTTAGCCGCTTCATTTGGCTCATTTCCTTAAAAAATAAATCTGATTTTTATGATTCTTTTTGTGCCTTTGTGAAATATGTCTCTTGTCAATTCTCTACACGATTTAAGGTGTTTTAATCTGATGGTCTTACAATGCTTTTTCACAATGCTCTTTCATAGCGGTATGCCTAAATGTTTTTGGGTAGAAGCCTTTTCTACTGTTGTGTTCTTAATCAACATGACACCCTCTTCCACTCTTGGTAATGACTCTCCCTATTTTAGATTACGTGGTCGACACCCTGATTATCTATTTCTACGTGTTTTTGGATAAAAAAGCTTTCCATATCTTTGGACGAATAAAACTAATAAATTTGATCCTAAATCCTTACCATTTGTGTTTATGGGTTATAGTAGCAAACATAAAAGGCTATAAGTGTTTTTATCTGCCTACCAGAAGAATGTTTGTATCACAACATGTTGCTTTTGGTGAAACTCAGTTCCCTTTCAAAAATCCTGCCAGCCTTCACACCCACTCACCCCTCCCAAGTACCATCTCTGTTTTTACAGAGTGGTTGGAATCTTCTTCTACATGCCATACGACTACACCTCCCCCTCAAAGATGCCTCCAATCTTGCACTCGGCTTTCTCTCTATTCTTGCTAATGTTCTGTCTCCTCAGGTTGCATCCCCAGAAGCTCAAGCTCCATCTGCCCCGTCTATTGAACTTCCCACTGCCGCATCTCTGTCCTCATCTTCTCCCCTTTTTACTTCTCTCATAGATAACTCTTCACACACTATGGTATCACCCATAGCTCCTTATCTCTCCACTGTCCCAAACTCCTCATCATCTCACCGAATGCTCACTCGACTTCAAGCAGGCATTCGAAAACCCAATCCTAAGTATGTCAACTTACACACTACTTTGTCCTTGCCACAGGTTCCTAAAAACATCCGTGCTGCCTTAAATCATGAAGGATGGCATCATGCCATGAATGAGGAGCTAGCTGCCTTGGAGAAAAATAATACCTAGACGTTGGTTCCTCGCACCCTTGACATGCACATTATCGGCAATAAATGGGTTTTTAAACCTAAGCTTAATGCTCATGGTGAACTTGATCGCCTTAAGGCTCGCTTGGTCGCCATTGGCTACCATCAAATATTTGGTGTTGATTTTCTTGAAACCTTTTCTCCCGTTATTAAATTTGGTACTATTCGAACAGTTTTATCCATTGCTCTTGTGCGCAGGTGCGAAATTTGACAGTTAGATGTCAAAAATGCTTTTCTCCATGGCTACCTGCAAGAATCTGTTTTCATGGAGCAACCGCAGGGGTTTCTTGACCCCTCCTACCCCAATCATGTTTGCAAATTAAACTGTGCCTTATATGGTTTAAAACGGCTTGGTTTGATTGTTTTAGTTCATTCGAACTTGAGTTTGGTTTTTCTTGTTGTATATCTAACCATTCTCTATTTTCTTTTTGCACCCCTGATGCAACTATGTTCCTCCTTTTATATGTGGATGACATTCTTCTTATCGGTTCTGATACATCAGTACTAAATCACTTTGTTCAGGCTCTTCATAGTGAATTTGATATGAAAGACTTAGGACCCTTGCATTACTTTCTCAATATACAGGTTACTCATAATTCTGATGGTCTCTTTCTATCACAGACTCAATACGCCTTGGAAATATTATGTTGGGCTCAAATGACAAATTGTAAACCTGTTGTCACACCAATGGCATCCAAATCTAAGGACCTGAGCACTTCTAGTTGGGGCCCTCCAATATCTCACTCTCACACATCCAGACTTGGCTTTCAGTGTCAATCTTGTTGCTCAATACATGCACAATCCATCCCAAGCTCATTTTCAAATGGTCAAGCGGATTCTTCGATATGTTCATGGTACTTCCAATCTTGGCTTTCAGCTCTTCGCCAACTCCACACTTGATCTCTATGCTTTTGCCAACGCTGATTGGGCTGGCTGTCGAGAAACACGCTGCTCCACCACCAGATTTTGCACTTTTCTCGATCAAAATTGTATTTTCTGGAGTGCCAAAAAGTAGTATATTGTGTCCTGCTTGAGCACTGAAGCCGAATACTGAAGTCTTGCACATACTACTATCGAGATGACTTGGTTAGCTGCTCTACTTTGTGATCTAGGTGTCCCTTTAGACAAGACTCCCTTGCTCCTCTGTGATAACCTTAGCGCCCTTCATCTCACTTGTAATCCTGTCCATCATTCTTGAAGTAAACATATCAACATTGATTATCATTTTGTGCGAAAACGTGTTGCCTTGGGACTCATTCAGACACGCCATGTTCTTACATCTCTTCAGTTAGCTGATATGTTCACCAAGCCCTTGTCTCATGCTCACCTGATCGGCATTGCAACCAAACGGAACCTCCGACAGCGACTCAGATTGCGGGGGGTGATAACAGACAACTCATGTTTGAGATCATGCATGGAACAAAGCCTGAGATCCCGCATGGAACAACGTTAACAAAGGCAACCAGGATTCTATCCCAGGAAAAGCTCAATCAACTCGGCCATCAATAATAAAATCTTCTCTATAAGAAAGTCGACCGTTGGGTATATATAAACCCCTGCTGTGCACATCTCCATTATCAAGGAAAATATTCACTTTACTTGATCTATTCTTTGCTTTCTTTATTTTTTAGTATATAAATTTAAGATAAATTAATAAACAATACAACTAGTATAAAATTCAGCTTGTTCGTATAAACTCGAATAAAAATTCATCTCTTATTTTTATTATATTATTTTTATCTTGAGAATATTTTAAATATTTAGAAAGATAATAGGAAATCATGTTCTAATAGTATACGTTTTGTTTGAATCATTAAAAATATAAGCATTGATAAATCTATATATATATATATGTGAACTATATAAAGATAATTATAAAAACAATTTCTATTTTCTATCAAGATTAAGTAGCTCATGTACAAATCCAAACATGTTAAAAAATATATATAAAAATGAGCTATTTATAAACATAAATGTAACTAGCTTAAGGTGATATCTTCTCTCAGGCAATACCAACATACACAAACCAGGCATTGCACGATCTTCCAAATAACACAAGACATACAACCGACAAGGTGTGATGATCTCCTTATAATTGCTGCTAATTGTAGTGTTAAACACAACCAAGGCATATGTGACTACTTTATGCAACTTGTCAATACAATAATTGTATATATATTGCACAAATTTGAACATGCTGATTCAGGTTTTCCTTGATGAAAGTGATTTGCCACTAAATTTCAGGCAATACAAAAGAACAAACATTGTAGCTTTAAATGTACAGCACAAACCTTAGTGACAATGCCACAAACCCAGGAAGTTTTTCTTTGATTTGCAAGGTGCAAAGGACATCAAGACACAAACAACAGAATCAGCCCCATTCCACCTTTAAATAAATCACAAAATTTCAAGGTTTGGCCTCTCTTCAGAAAATCTAGGAAGTTGAACAAGGGAGTTCACTCGGGTGACACCTTCCAAACCTGACCAATTCTGATCTTCAGCTTCTACTGTTTCCCCATTCCCTTCCACGTCAACAGGTAGTCTTCCATATGTATCATTTTCTTCTGATGATCTGACTGTAAAGTTCCTTTGCAAAGATGGCTCAGACTTCTGGCCATCATCTGATTCAATGGCATTACCAGAATGATTGCTCTGAAGGGTTGCAGAAGAAAAGTTTTGCTCATCATAATCAGATTCAGCATCCATTTTCCCATCCAAAAATAAACAAACCACTGCACAGTCATCCATCTTTGAAGTTGGGTATTTGAGCTTCCATTCACGAGCAGCTGAGTCCACCAGGATCCTTGCAGCTGATGACCGGGTTGGAGCCGTTGATACTATCTCAACCACCTCTTCATTGCTCAAGACATCCCATACCTGTAATGAACCAAATGAAACGATTTCAACAGTTACCACCGTTCCTCAAGGACACCAAAATCTCTCAACATAAATTTTTTTTATCAGAAAAGCCATGTAAGTTCTTTGTTCAACACCAGCTCTAAATTTTGTAATTTCAAAAATAATTTGTATTGTTCCAGTTAACGTACTGCTTCATCATTGTGATATATCTAAGAAATCATCCTATCCCAGTGGATATTCTATATCTAAATCTACTGGGACTCATCTGAGGGAATTTCTTAAATCTGATATACTCACAAAATTTCTAGTTGATAGAATAATGATGTGGTGGCAGCAACTTTAGCAGATTACACAATTGAGCATGAAAAGAAATAAATACTATTCTTTCAAGACTAAAAATCAAGGAGAACTCAAAGAAATGAGAAAAAGATTAATCTCTGCAGAAATAGGGAAATTTAGCATTCGAAAGACAGTCACTACAGAGTTTTGAAGAAAAATAGCCGTATCCGTGAACTCCCGATAAAGGGTTCCATATTGGAAATACCACTATCCTATGCCAGAAAGAACTCTTTTGGGTATACAAACTAGAATACAAAGTAAGAACTAGATCATAATGCAGCTTTAGATCTCTTTATTATTATTATTATTATTAAGATACTCCACCAGGTTTACAATCTAATTACCTACAATTTTGAGGGTCTATTGTTCCGGGGAATTGCATGCATGCTTCTAAGTGTTGAATAAGATTCCTGATCTTTGGTTTCTTTTCAGCAATCTAAATAGACGCTGATGGCACTTGCATGTACAGAATCCTAGAATATGGACTTCCACAATTCTGGAAATCGTTTAAATTGCTTCCAAAAACCTTGAATGAGAGGCAGAGCATTACTAAAAGAGCACTATTTCCCTTTTTGAAGCTAATTTCCCAAAACGCAATTCAACTCTAAATCGACTGTCTGCACAAACGTGCTCAAGCACACTAGCATCCACATCTGTCCAGATGCATGTACGTATATGAATAACAAGTCAGCCTAGTTCTGTCCTCACACCCAGACCAATTTGGTCCAGCAGTGAAGCTGAGTACTAGCGGTCTAAGTATTGGCCAACTCGACAACTGAACTTATTTGGTTTAAAAAATAATATTGAAATCCAGTTTTTCATGCAAGTATGGAATATCTTGAAATTGATTTTCACTCTCATCCTTATCCACAGAACTCCACACCCGAGCATCACGAGAACGCCAAGCTGACATAACTTGACAGTGCTCTAGAATTTGCTTGGAGGGTTTCCACCAACTAAGCTGACCCCACCCGTAAAGAAATCCTAAAAAGCAATGTTATTTAACGATCCAATGTCGCACCATCTTATAGACATGCTGCTGCTTTTAAACATAACTGATGATGAATATGTGGCCATCTGAATGTTAATGTCGTATCTGAAATCAATGTCAACTGACATAACAGACAATATGTATTATAAGAAATTCACATCTGAAATCATCGTCTTTTACAGATACAAGAGCCATGAACCACGAATTTTCCAAGCAATGATATAAAGAAATTGTCAGTAGTTTGAAGGAAAGAAGTTTTGTGAAGCCATTCAACAGATCAAGAGCATCAAACTGCACAATTTCAGATCACAATCCCTTGATCACAAAAATCCTACATCAAAAGAAGCCAACCTGACACTTCATTTCAACACCAGCCTAAAAAGTCAAACTGTGGGTTCATTGGCCCAGACACATTCATCCAACATTCATGTTTGTTGGTGAAGGTTTCACAAAGATTCCTTCTAATTTAATTGCTCAAACGTTAATTCTGGAAACCTTTTCATTTCATGCACCAAATAATAAATATATTTTTCTCTAATTGTCACTGGATTATAAGTAAGAAGGGTCATTATTAATTGTATAGTTTTTTTCTTCTGCATGGAGATTGTAGGAAGTGTTCTGCAGATATTGAATAAGGAAGAAAGCAGTTCTTAGATTCTGCTATATAAAGGACTTGGCAATGGAAAATATAGGTCTCAAATTATAGGTCCACCCTCGGCAGTGGATTTGCAAACTGGAGGTCAATTGAACTAATGCAGAAGTTGGGAAAAATAAAATAAAAAATAAATGCAAGCAACAGAGAATAAAGAATTTACCCCATCCGAAGCAAGAACAATGAATTGATCTCTCTCTGTAAGTATCCGGTGAGAGACTTCAGGTATAGAGATCACCCCATATTCCTTCAAACAGAAATCCCCAAATGCTCTAGCCATTGCTAATCCAGGTGCATCATCAAATGGCAACCATACCCTAGACACTTCAGGTTCATCTTGCAAGGCAAAAACCCTACCCTTGCACCGTTTAATCCTTTCTGCCTCCCCTATAGAAATTTGAATCCCATCAACAGAATTAAGCACAAAATCAACCCCATAACTCAGGGAAATTAACATAATAAAATAATCAAAGACATACTTGGCAAATCAGGTTTTAAATCAACAGTCAACTGGACTGCCACCATGGAATCATTGCTGTCCTTAGATCCCATAATTGCTCGAGAATCCCCAATATATCCCATAAAAAGGTTTGAACCCTATAAATTAAAGCAAATAAGAAGAGGCAACACTAATGCATTAAGGACCAGAATGGATAGTGATTTCAAGTGCACCTGTTTGACTAAAGTGACAGCAGTGCTGCCACTACAAAAGCAGTCCAAATTTGGATGAGATCTCAGCTCTTTGTCCATTGCCTTGTATGACTTTAAAAAAGCTTCTCTCCACATGGAGTTCAATTTATCCTCCGCTGAACAATACTGCTCTGAGTCTCCAGCATCGGATTTATTGAGATTCCCTTTGAAACAAGTTGTATTTGATCCATCCCACTTTGACTGACAAGAATGCAAGAATGATGATAGCTTTATCGGCAAGGCATCCCTCACTTTGCGTGCAACAAGATGGCCATGTGGACCATGTCCATCAAAGACACCACAAAATACCGCATCCTCAGACATGAAATCCTGAAGAAATTTAAATCCAGACTATGAAAGCAATGGACCAAATATAATTAGTTAACACTTAGATTTAAGGAACATAACTTACTTCCCATACAATCATGGCATCCTGATTTATACCCTTGCGGCCCTGCTGCGTGAATATGCAAGAGGAACGGCTCTTTCCATTCATAAAAATCCGGCTTGGTATGGATGTTAAATGCTGGAGGCTAACAATATGATCAGAGAATGTTCTTCTTGTTCTCTTTTGCCCGCAAAAACAAGAGGGAGAGACCATCTCTCCATTGCTCCTGCTACTACAAGTACTTTGAGTACTAGTTGAAACGCAACCCCCCATTAGCTCAGCTCGAGAACGATGGCATTACATCAGACATAAATGGGGACTATCTCCTTTGCCAGAAGTCACATGAAATTCTGAGATAACAAGAATAGTCAACCAAGCGATAAAGATCAACCAAACAGCAAAGATTCCAACACGTCAAACTACAAGTCACTTTACACCTCTCTGCAGAAAACTGGCCTCATTTTATCCGAGTCAAATGTGCAAGTTGTTGGAGGTTACGTCGACATTGGAACAGACTGATCAGAACAAGAAAATGTTAATTTATTGAATAATTTAATACATGGTCACGGAACCAAGCATTAGATCCAACTGAACAAAACAAGAAAATGTCAGCTTATGGAATAAATTAATGTATTGTATGACAGATCCAAGTAATGGCCGTAATTGTATTGAAAAGCCACCCATGTGAATGAAGAAAAGAATAAACTCAAGGCTTTCATGATCATTTGCGCTCCATTAGGAATCACATCAATACAAAACAAGTGGCGAAAATTCATAGCCATTCATGCACAAACTCCGTAACACAGGCATTGTAGCCATAATCAATAGAAAAATTAACACACCTGGAATAAAAAAGGGCGTTTTATCAAATAACTTCGTCTTTTCATCAAACAAGATAAACTAAGAATCATGCTAATGGTATCTCCAAAGACGACAAAAACGCATATTCGACAGGCAGCTAGAGCTATTCGTAAAAAATAAAAAAGAGGCAACTATCTGGTCAAAAAATAAGAACAAAAACAAGAAAAAGAATATCCAAGCAATCCTCATAAAACCTACCTATCTGGTCAAAGTAGATATTTCACGGACACAGATCCACATAAAGAGCTAAGAACAGAAATCATTGCGTTCAATGACAAAATTTCGCAACAGATCCATATTGAAAGCTGTAAACCTCCGTTTGGCAGCCAAGAAAATATAGGAAAAGAGTTTTAACTGAATTGAAAACTCATCGAAAGAAGAAAACCTCAGTTAACGTTTGGTTTTCCCTTTCGGTTCTTAGCAAGCAAACAGGGCGGAGGATTGGTCAGGGGACTACTTTTTTAACAGAGAGAGAGCGCGACAAAATGTAAAAAATTTGTACAAGTTTTAAAATCCCACTTGAGAAGAACCAAAAGAGATAAAGGCAAAGACCGAAAAGCAGAAAAGGACAAACGAACGGTACAATTTTGTCAAACTCGTATCAAATAACAGACCCAGAAAAGAGCATAAGAGATCAAAGTAAATGTTTCTTAATCATATCACTACAGAAATTTTGTAAAAAGAAAAAGAAAAACTAGACCCATAATGCTACGGTGCCTATGTGCAGTTTGGTTACCCAGAAAATGCTCGAGAATAACCGGAAACAGAGCGGAAAGAGGCAATTATTGAGTATTTTTTTGTTAACAGAATAGCAAAACCAAACAGGTTAAACAAAGATGACCGCTTCCTTGTTTGTATACTGAGATGACCGCTTCCTTGTTTGTATACTGAGAAAATGTTGCGGTAAACAAAATAACTTAGAAATTTAAAAACTTAAATATTTTCTTACAATCAGTCCACCTGAGCTAAAAGCTTTACTTTCGGCAAATCAAAGCAGCCGAAAACATGGAATCCACAGACACAACTGATTTAACTTAAATTATTTTTTTCCCCAGCCACCAAAGAGGCCTAAAACCCAAAACGAAAATAAAATAAACGTAGAATCCGTTGCTTGTACATGCGGATCTTTCATTATAAATGCCACCAAGTAAGCTTAATGGTACTAAGCAACAACCGCAAGCAATAAACTTAAGTAATTACGCATATGCCGATTATGAAAAACAGCTAAATATCTGAAAACACTGAAAGAAAAAACTGGTTAAGAAAATAGAACAAGAAGAGTGGAATGGCAAAAACAGCAGCATGCAAACATCGAAGGAAAAGTTCGTTTTAGAAGAGAGAGATTCTAGAGAGGTGCCAAAATGCAAACTGAAAGGTACGAGTCTGGGTAGCAGAGTGGTAGTAGCCAGATTGGATACCTTCGGTGTTTTGACAAGTTGAAGCATTGGGATCAGAGCGAGACAGAGAGAGAGACTGAGAGAGGAAGAGATGTGGGCTTAATAATATAAATGAATAAATACATGGAGCAAGGTAGTGGTGCTGGTGGACCTTGCATTAATTGCAAAAGCAGGACGGGAAGTCAGGAAAACAGAGAAAGATAGCCCCGGCAGTTACTGTGGGGAAGATGACCGTGCAATTGGCCACGACATTTTTTTTTTGTTTTGTTTTAAATCAGGTGAGTTTGGGTGCCGAGTTCATTACATGTGAATAATAGTGTTTTATTAGTTTGATTGTGATAAAATAATATTACGTATTCGTTTGGTAAAAAGTAAAATTTATTATTAAAAAATTAATTTTTTACATAAATTATATATTTATTTACTTTTAAAATAAATGACCTTGAGCTTCTATGAGTGTAAATATTATTATTATTATTATTATTATAACTTTAATCAAATTCAAACGATTTCAAATCTTTTACAAACAGACACAAAATATATTGTGAATTCTAAATCTTTTTTCATATTTTATGATGTGATAAAAGATGATTTATTATATTTTATTTGTAATTCTATCATCTAATACTTTATCATGAGATAATGAGAAGATGATCAAAAAATAAACGATGAATATATTTTCTCTTATATTGAAATTGTCAAAGATATCACACCAAGTGCATGTAAATCCCAAATCACACTTTTTTTTAATAAAATTATATTGCATTTCTTAATAATAGACGTTACAAACTTGATCTGAAACATACATTACAAGCCAACTATAATATTAATAGCTCCTCAGTATACACCTGTGACTGACATGGTCTAGTCCAAGCTGCAAACCTCTACAGACCTAAAGTCTGAGAGACAACACTACTCTATCTAAGACTGAGTTAACCAAACCCTAAACTCCTTTTAAGATGGAGTAGGGTTAACCAAACCCCACACTCCATCTAAAGACGGAGTTGGAGACACACTCTACGGACGAAAATTTAAGAGATTATGTGTTTTTTTTAATTTTTATTTTCCTAAAAATAAAAGACATTACATAAATTAAAAATTCATAGAAAAATAATGGATTACATTTTGAAAAAATATAGATCCGTATTTTTAACCTTGGAGGAAAAAAAAACACAAATAATGGTTGTGATGGCGCGTGAGAGCCACGCACCACCCTAGTAGTATGGCGGACGGTTAGGTCTAAAGTAGCCAATTCTTCTGGACCTAGAAAAATCGCGTGTGGCAGCAAAATGGTACCCTGAGTGGTGGTGTGTGGAATACACGTGCTCCCTTTAGGCTGCATGTGTGGCTCACAGGATTGACACCTTAGAAAGCCTGCGGTAGGGCACGTAGTGGTAACTGGACATCAGAGAGCAACATATCTGTCCTTCTCCATACTTAGTCCTAGAAAACACCCAAAAATGAAAAAGAATTTGGAAAAACTATAGATGAGAGGAAGAAGAGATGAGAGAGGGGGGAGGGGGGGGGGGGGGGTGAAGTTCCTCCCTTGCACCGTTTTGATCTGGGTAGTTTCTAGAGAGAAGGAGGAGTCTCTCTCTAAAAAACTAGGGCCGGCTCGCAAATCACACCTTAGGAGGTCAATAAAGCAGGAATATAATTCATCTATCTGAAATAGGTAAGTAATTTCCATTAAATCATACACTTTTATTTTCACTGTTGATTTGCATCGACTGTTACACATGAGGAAAGGTTATTATACTAACTAGAGTCTAGGTATACTATATATTAACACCATTTTGATTTTAGATGATGATAAGATAATGGAATCAACTTTTTTAAGGGTAAACTATGAGCCACTCTTAGAAATTTCAAAACAAATTATCATATATCTAAAAACATTAATATATATATATATATATAAAAGAAAAAAAAAAGTGTGAGGTCTGTAAATAAGTTTTATATATACATAGAAGTGTACACACGGATGTAGCTTAAGATAATACGTTAGTTTGGTAAATTTTTAAAATTTTAGGCATGAATGTTGCGAGCATGAAAAACGAATGTAGATGAAAATTGAGATACTAAATTTGCAAGTAGCCCTAAACTAAACTAAACTACATTTTCTGGCATGAGGAACGGCAAAAGGCAGGGGTGGTAATTCTTGTTGTGTCATTTGGTGTCTATTTGGGTTGGAATGATAAAATAATCAACCCTAGCTAACTTGATCTTAATAACTAAAGTGAGTCATTCAACTTCGAGGCATTCGGATTCGTATCGAGTCAACCTTCTTATATTGATTTTCAGCCTCTTGCATACATTTTTCATGCTTTAAGTTGTTACTATACATGCATGCATGGATACGAATTTGTATTTTACGTTGGCGCTTATTAATTAATAAATAATTGAAACTAACATCATGAACAACGTGTAAGCTTTCTTTTTGAAACTTTATAGAATCCAGTTGCCTTATATTTTTTTCATTTACTTACCAAACATGACGGTTGATCTTTTCTCATTTCTCGCATATATAACAGATGAGAAATAATTTTTTTATTGTTTATACTCTTATTGTCTAAATTAAGTAACATTTGTTTCACATTGCTAAATATGAGAGATTATGCAAGAAAGCCATAATGAATAATAATTTTTAATAAACTATTACAAACTTTAATTATGGGATAAATACCAAAGAAACGAGAATATTATACTTTGGAATAGCAAAACTGATTTCATTTTCAAAATACAAAAATGTCAAATTTCGTGCTCTTCTTCGTTCTAAATTTTAGGGGAGGGTAGCAAGCCCCGTCCCCCACTACCTTGCCAGCCCCACCCCGCCATAGCAGGGTGGATTGGCAATGGCCCCGTTCGCCAACTACGGATGTTGGGGCAACTCACCTGCATCCGACCATCCTTGTGGGTGCGGGGGATAGATTAGGCTTGGCCCTAGTCCGCCTATCCCCCGCCCCGTCCCGCACGTTATATATATATATATATATTGTTTAATGCGCAAATTCATCCCTCCTCAAATCCCTTCTCTAAGACTCCCTCAGCTCTCTCTCTCTCTCTCTCTCGCCTCACTACCCACATAGACCTCTCTCTCTCTCTCAACGTCGCCCTTGCTGAGTCGATGTGTTTCTCTCCTACATCTTCAACTTGTAATTATCCCAAGGACCCTAGACTCTACGTTATTTTTTAATTCTCGGATTGGACTATGGAAGATGGGATTCATGAATGGATTTGGAGGATGAGGTGGTGATTTGTCTGATGTGGAGATATTTGTGTGAATTTGTGATGATGTTTATTGTTTGGTGAAATTTGTGATATTTTATACATTACATTTCTACGAGGTCACAACTTATACATTACATCTAATAAGTTTTTTTAGCAAGTATGTTAAGTGAAAGAACAATTAAATGAAATGTGCAAGAGTGACTAAACACAGCTGCGAGAAATGACAATGAGCATGTAGGCTAAGTATGACAAGTATTTGAAGGATTTGAGTAGGTTAAACAGTTTCCTGTATGTGGCTATTATTCTTGATCCCCAATATAAAATTGATGGCATGGTGTATAGATTGACATTGGTGAAGAAGAAGACATGGGCGGATCATATTGCGGTAAGGGTTAGGAAACCCTTAAAAGATTCAATATTGATGAGTTTGCCGCACTCAGGGGTAGTAATATTCTGGTACCTATACCTTCCGCATTGCCTCCTTCTGAAGTTGAGATGAGGAAAAAGTGGATGTTAGGGTGGTTGAGAGGTTGGGGCAGGTTGCAAAGTTTCATTAGCCTTTAGACACATAGTCAGAGTTGGATAGATACTTGGTAGCGGATATGCATCCATTCATGCATGGGTTTGATATATTGTTTTGGTGGAAGGTCATTGCCGTCAAATATGTCATCTTTGGAGACATAGCCTGTAGTATTTTGGCTATCTCTATTACCATAGTAGCCTTAGAGTTGGCCTTTAGCACCGTGGGGTGCATATTGGATCAATTTCGGAATTCACTATCTCCTATCACGATGAAGGCATTGGTTTGTACTCAAAATTAGATCAAAGGAAAGCCAATTTATATTTCGGATGTGGTAGTCTTTGTGGAGACCGAGGAGGAGACGGGTGGTTTACAGCTTGCATCCGTTAATCGCTCTTACCTTTGATATTGCTATAATATTGTTTTTGCTTATAATATATTGTTTTATTACTTATATTCAAATTTAATTATTGTAGGGAGAACTTCGAAAAATGTCCCTACGTCTATATTAGCAGCAATATGACTTCTCTGTTTGATCCATTATTACTATTCGTTTGTATAATGATTTATTTATTCTTATTATGTATTAATGTTTATTATTTTTAATTCTAATTGGTTTTCTTGTATTTTTTTTTAGCTTTTATATTTTTATTGTCACATGCCCAATCCCAATGATCTCATTTTGATTTGTAATTTTAATTTTGTAACTTTGTCACATATCTATATAATGTTTATTTTTATGATTTTTTTTCTTATTTTCTTTTTCAGGTGTTATAGTTTCACACCCTCATTTGCCTAAGTTCCAGCCCTAATCCTAAATTTCCAATTATCAAATATGCAATCCTTGATAGTCTCATTTGGTTTGTACTTATAGTTTTATATTTTTAACTTTTTTACATATGTATATATCATTATATTGTTTGTAATTCTAATTTATTTTCCTATTGTGTTTCAAGTTTTATAATCTCACAGTCTCACTTTTCACCACCCCCAAATTCCAATCTCAGATTCTTAGGACTCAAAGTCATCTTTTGTCAAATTGCCATATACAATTTCTAATATTATAATATTATTGATTTCAATTATTTGACAATTTGTAATATTTTTAAATTAATTTGTAGTATTGTAATAGTTTAGAATACTTAGATTTTTATAGTTCCAAAATAGCCTAGAAAGACCATTTGCCTTGGACTAGAGAGAAGGGGCGGTGGGTTGGGGTCTGGGGATGGACTAGGGATCTAAATCCGCCCTCGTCACCCAGATGGGTAAGACTATTCATCTAAGTCGGATTTTTATCCGGCCTGGTCTGGAACTCAGATAACCGGGTTCTGGCCCGAATACAATCCGGGCCGGAACCCGCATCACTCCTAACCGACCCAACCCAGGCCGGTTACGGTATTACACTCGGGTACCGGATTTTAACCCTGGTACCCTGTTTTAATAAAAAAAAAAAAAAACTAAGCCTAAATCTAAGCCCCCACTCATGTGATAATATTGGATGAATGTTATCTCTCTGCTCTCCTCTCTCTCTCCCCCCCTCGAGCCATGAAACTCTAGCCTTCTCCTTCAAGTTTTGCCGCTGTTGCTCCCTCTCTCGCCGTCGCTGCTGGCCGGACTTCCGATCGGTAAATCTCTCTTCTCTCTCTCACTTCGGTAAGTCTCTCTTCTCTCTCTCTCACTTCAGTAAGTCTCTCTTCTCTCTCTCACTTCGGTAAGTCTCTCTCTCTCTCTCTGAGCAATGCCTTTGAACAAATCTTATCTGGTTATAGAGTATATGTAGTTATTTTTCTAGATCTACATTTTTTGTTAAACATGGGTTTTTTTTTGAAGGTTTACGTTTTGGTTCTTCTAGCTCTCATGATTTGTTGTTAAAAGCCATATAAATGAATGATCAAAGATCTGCTCTTTGTTTGCCCCAAAATGATATCTGCCTGCGTTCGCTTGCTCTTTGTTATAATCCCACCATTCATGTTGCTTTCTTTTTTGTTGTTGGTTTTATTTTTTGCTCTATTCTTTCTTATTGTTGATTTGCATAAAAATGTATTGTTTTGTTATGATTTGTCGGCATGTTCCATGCCAGTAGAAGCTCCTTGTAGTCTGTACTCTCTAGATCTAACCAAATCACTATTCTATATTTTAGGGTGACAAGAGTTGGTCAAATTAAAATTTTCGGGAAGATTCAAGAAGACATGTAATTGGGAACAACTTGGAGAGTCGATCACAACAACATTTAGCAGTTAGCTACTGTACTTATATTTCGGGAAGGTATGCTTTGTAGAATATCTTAAAGAATGAAGACGCAGAGTAGATTATTATAACAGAGTTTAGTAAAATGTTGTTATCTGTATAATATCATGTGATGGCCATGTTATAGGTCTTCAACATGGATCTATCATCTTTTATTCGACTGTTTTATGATCTTATTAAATGTTGCATATTCCTTGTGTCACCACTCATGCATCTTATCATAATCATATAGGCTGTATATTTTCTTAATAAATTATTTGTGATTGCCCAATACAACAATATTACATTATACCGCTTGGTGGATCATGTGAGATTTGGATAAGTGCCATTTCATATTTGCATCTCTGCTGCAATCTTTCCCTCTCTACTTATTTTAAGTACTTCATATACTTATTATTGCCTTTGCTAACCATAATAACTCAGGGTTATGTTAAAGCTCAAGTATGTTACAAAAGTTCACTTTTGTGTATTCCACCAAGTCACTAATTCCATTATAGTTGTACATCCTTTCAGATTTACCCATATACTTGATTTTTATCATTTTGTATTGTATTGTTTGGCTTGATAAAAGAACCGGTGCAACCTATTTGTCAAAGGCTGGGTTTTCATTCATTTTTGTGGAAAATGTTCTTTGAGAAGCATGATGACTACAAGGTAGATGGAATGAAATATTTCTTTTGTTCTTGAACACTTTTTGACTTGAAATTTTTTGTCTTTGCAGGATCTCTCAATCCAATCACTTGAAGTTGCTATTTGGTTTGAGATTAAATCATTGATGGACATGTTACTGATTTTATAATTCATATATTGCAATTTTGTATTTTGTAATGTAATATATAAATAACAAATAATGTAATAGGTAGTCAGATCACTTGAAGTTGCTACTTGCCGGAATTATTTTAAAATTCATATCTTGTAGTTGTGTATTTTGTAATGTAATATAATGTGTAAATAACAAAATAGTGTAATATGTAGTGGATTGCATGCATTTTAGTTTTCATTTTTATATATTTTTATTATTTTGGAAAATGTTAGTATTATGCTTTTTAATGATGACTCAGAAATGTTTTTTAGAAATATATGCTTTTATAAAAAATTATGATTTTCAACAATTTTTAATTTTTTTTAATAAATATAGAAGAATTATACTTTTCAACATTTTAATTATAGACTTTTATAAAAAAAAAAAAAATGCTTCTAAACTCTTTATATGGACCAAAAAAAAAAAATCGGGTACAACATGGAACCCGGATTCATCCGAGTTCTGGCCTGGATTTGAAACCCGAATTCCGGTCCGAATATACCTGAGTTCTCAAGTTGGAACCTAGATGAACACTCCTACAGATGAGACCTTGCCCCGGGAAAGTTCAAGTAGCAACCCTACTAAATTTAGCCAAATATATGTATATGTATATGTATATGATTATTTTTAAATATTTATATATGATCAATCGGTCACACTGCAGCAGGCATTTCACTGCCTTTACTTAGCTGTCTCCTCTCTTCTTTTTATGCTTTCCTTCCTCTCTACGCTTAGGAGGTCTAACAACTGCATGGGTTGGGGTTGGGGCCTCGTTGAAGATGCCTTTGCCTGTCTCTGTGCAAGAATCATTCATCCTCATGCATCAACCTCTCACTCTCTCTCTACTACTTGCAATCATTTGAGCTATTCTATTTGGTTGGTCTATCTATTTTACCTGCGCGCATCACCAATTAAACATTTATAATTGCAAACTTTTTCATCATTAATGGCCAACTTTGTAAATTTTTCCTCCACCATCTTATTTTACTGCTGCATATGCTAATTTGTCCCTATCTTCTTTCTGGAAAAGTGGCTAGAAAAGCTATTCTTTTTCCACCCTAAGCGGATGGAAACGTGTTACGTGCACTGATGTGTACTCTCAAGAACCAGAGGATTTTGGTTCCATGGAATCTCAAAGGGACAGTTGTCTTTAGGGAATGTTTTAATTATTTGAAAGACTTAAAAGTGACATCTAGCCCACATTGGCAATATATCTAAATCAAGTGGTCCACTGAGATCAGTACCTATCAAGATCTGAACAAAATAGTAAATGTTAGCTTAACAAAATAGTAAATGCTAGCTGATCGGGTATGTTAAGTAGAAAATTATTATTTATTCTCGCTGGTGATGCATTTTTTTGTATGGTTAAAGCCTAATAATATGGGTGAATGGTCAACGATAATTGTTTCAATATTAATACAGTACTCGGATGCTCATCTATAAAATAAATAATAAATAAATTAAATAGAATGTAATTAAATAAAAATATATTTTACAATTTCACATGACATCACATAACTCTCAATAGAATAGAGGAAATAATGTTGAAGGAAGGTTGAAGAAGATGCATTCGCTATAGAAATCTTAAGGAGAGAGCCAATGAATCTGCCTTGATTTGTTGAGATTTCCTTTTTTATAGAGGTATCACTATCTTTACTTATTTGGAGTAGTTAAGTCCTACTTGTCTTATATCATTTTCATCTTTTTTAATCTAAGTCAACCTATTTTGGTTTTATCTATTTCTTATCTTATTTCTTCATTTTATTTGTTGTAATGGACTTCCAATGGACTGGACCCAGTTCATTTTATATCCAACAGATGCTTGCGATTCTTAAGGTCAACTTGTCCAACAAGAAGGCCTTAAGAATCTTCTAGTCAATTATGATAAAAATAGTTTATGGAAGCCGTAGAAAAATAAATAATGGTAACTTGTCCTTGGTTTTCCATCCTCATGTGATGCAATGAAAATCTTTGAAGACGGACCTTGAGGACATGTAAATCCTTGTAAGGGCATCTGAGAATGGGCATCTACGACGTTCGTTTGTATGAGTATATATGATAACTGAGCATACTGATGCTCGTATGATTGTTTATCGTTAGCGAAGAGCGAGCATTTCTTTCTTGGTGATCACTTTGTTTTCGTTGGTGTTAGGAGATTTCTTGCCCCTTTGAGACAATTTCGCATTGGTGTTGTCATGTTGCGTTAAAGATTGAGTGTGTTTGTTGTAACTTGGGTTAAGTGGTTAAGGAGCTTGTCGATCCCCTAGGTCTATCAACAAAAGTTGATGAGCCCGTCGACTCGTTCCTAAATGCAACCTTCACAAGGCCGTTATGGAGCTCAAAGGCTCGTTTCTAGAGGTGACCATAGGCTGCGGTTATGGCGAGAGGTAGCTTTGGTAGCATTCGCGTGCGCTAAAACTTCCTGTTTAGGTAGTGGGAGGCTCACTCGACATTTTTTGTGGTGAGAGATTTGTTCGACCACACTATTGTTACGGAGGCGTATATGTTCCTTATTACCCAAAGCTCATCCTACATGCTGCTAGGCTTCAATGCTGTGGCGAAGGCATATGTTTGCCTTGTTTGCTATGGCGAGAGGCGTGCTCGACCGCTTTGGTTGCCAAGGTTGCGATAGCCTTGTTTTGTAGAGGGTCCGAGGGCTTGACTCTAGGGAAACCCAACCATTATTATGAGAAGCTTTCACCAAAAACCCAACTATTTAGTGTAAATAATCCAAACTACAGGTTTGAGATTTGCAAACCTAAGTCAAGTGTCCTGACGTTTGCCCAAAATTGAAAAACCGGGTTATTTAGTTGCTGTTTTCAATTTTTGCTTGACAAAAATTGTTCATCACTAAGTATTTTTTCTTGTTGGAGGTTATCGTCTTTGTTTTCACTTGCATGTCTCAGAACTTGTAGTTGAGCTAAGATGTCTAGACGTAATTGATTAAGACCGGCGAGCAAAGTGCATTGCTTATCCATTTGTTCATATTCGTGTTCCCATATTCGTTCTTTTTAGAAGCCTTGTAGAGTTCTGAGGCTCTTTTTGGGGAGACCATCTAAAACTAAAACTTGGTTAGCATAAATAATATTTAAATAGTGAGCTTGAGGGAAGTAGAACTTGGCATTTAGCTACTGCTAGCGAGCTTACATCTTAGCTCATAATGATCCATGCGAGGGTTGGCAAAGTGCCTGTTAGGTTTTTCACTCTAGGGGAACTTCATTGCTCTCCTAGGAGACACCTTATGCTTGAGGGTGAGCTTCTTTGCTCGCTCTCAATGCTAAATTCGTCGCCTCATGTACAATGTTGGGAGCAAAGGGCTTGCCAAGCTTGTTGTGAGATGTGAATTTGGTACGAGTGAGCTTCCCTGCTCTCCTTTATCGCCACAGTGGTTGCTCGAGGGTGAGCTTCACTTGACATGTGCGGCGAGCTAAGTGGTGCTTTGCTCACTTGTGATGCAAGTCGGTTGTGTCTGCTAGACTTGTTTCTCGGGGGCTTGCCTCATTCCTCTCCTTGGATCTTGTGCAATAAGCATGCTCAGCAGGTGTGATTTTGGGAGAGCTTCCTTGCTCACCATGATGCAGCTGGGTTGAGAGCGCACAACATTTTTTGCGCGGGTGAGCTTCATTATGCAGTCATGTTGTTGCTGCGCTGGTGTGCTAAATGTTGCAATTTTTTATGTTGCTTAGGGCAAGCAAGAAGACTCCATGTAGCTTGGCGCAAGCATCATTGCTCGCCATTTTATGCTCGAACTAATAGCTCAACACATATGGCACTCGGGACGACGCCCATTGCTCGCCCATGAAGTAGGTGGGTTGAGAGCCCATGACGCTTGTTGCTCGGGCGAGCATTATTGCTCGCCATGCTTTGTGTTTGTTGGCAGGCTCCATCACTTGCCATTGTGGACCGAGCATTGGGGGGTTAAGTGCTCACCAAGCTTGTGACCCAGAGCAAGGTGCTTGCAGGTCGCTTGCCCTAACCCAGATTTGTTGCTCGGGGGTGGGCTTTATCGTCTGCCATGGACGCTCTAGTTCAAGGCAGGCTCTATTGTTCGTCTAGCGTATTACTTGGGGGCGAGCTTCATGCCTATCCCGACAGCTATGTGTATGGATGTATAGTGCATGTGTGTTCAATAAATGCACTGGACAAGGACTAGCAAGTCCCTAGGCTTGTGGTGTAGGGCAATGGTCCCACGACCATGCACGTCCAGTACTCCATGCTTAGGCACACGTTGCATGACGCATGCATCGTGCTCTGCAAAACTATTCTATTTCTTTTATTTGTCGACAATCGTATCTAAATTAAAACCCTCATGAAAGATAAAGAGAAATAATGGGGAGATTTATTTGCTTTTTGGAGACAGATATTGTGAGTCACGCAACCCTTTTATTTGAAAAGTGATAAATCTCGAACCCGCAAATGATCCCAAACTGTTGATACATTTTTCCGACATAGCCGAAGCTCAACAATATGATTGAATGACCCAATATGATGGCTTGGGCGTTGATACAGTACCCAGATGTTCATTCATGAAATAAATAATAAATAAAATATATAGAATGTAAATAAAGATAGAGACATAAAAATTTACGTAATTCAGCATAAAATTCTATAGCCACAGATTGTTTGGGGACGAATCCACTATATTTAAAAATATAATTAAAGGAAGGTTGAAGAAGATACATTTGCTGTAGAAATCTGGAGGAGATAACGAATGAATCTAACTTGATTTGTAGACATTTCCTCATTTTATAAAGGACTTTTTTTTTACTTTATTAGAGTAATTGAGTTTTACTTGTCTTATGTTACGTTTACCTTTTTGAATTTGAGTAGACCTCTTTTGATTTTTTCTTTTCCTTATCTTATCTCTTTCTTTTATCCTTATAAATTAATGAATTTTCAATGAGTTGGACACAATTGATTTTATTTATAGCACTCAAATATAGATGATCATGCGGTAAAAAAATGACTCACGTGAGTAGGCAACATGGCGCTTGCATGCCGATGAATATATCAGCTTAAGGCTGTGTTTGGGTGACCAAGTATCCTCAACATTTTCTAAGTATTTTCGTACTTTTGAAAATACTTCACATACCAAATAACTTAAAATACTCTCAATGGGACCCACAAACTTACTTCAATCTCTACTCATAACTATTCACAAACATTCTATATTACTTATCACTATTATATATAAATAAAAAATAAAATCACTATAATATTTATCACTATTAAATAAAAATAAAAAAATAAAATCATTATAATATATAAATAAAAAATAAAATCACTATAATATATAAATAAAAAATAAAATCACTATAATATTTATCACTATTAAATATATATTATATAGTTGTTAAGGGTTGGTTTGGACATTTAAAATATCGCATAATTCTATGAATAATATTAAAATAATTTGAGTTAAAATATTTTATTAAATTTTAAAAAGAAGAGAAAAAAAATTAAATAAGAATATTATAAAGTTAAAAAAATATTTGAATATGATTTTTATTTGAATAAGATTTTTTAATATTATTTTAATATTGAAGTTTGTAAAAATTATACTGATTTTTGTGTTAATTTTGTTTTAAAATTTATAAAAATTGTATTTATTTTTATGTTTGGATAATGACTATGTAATTATTAGATGAAAAAGTGGAAGATTTAAAATTGAAAATTTATTTTATGTTTAAGTGATACTTAAAACTGAAATTATGAAAAATTTTAAAAATTTTGTATCTATGCAAACCAACCTAAAACTTAGCATAGTATCTATATACATATGTATATATATCTATCATAATTTTTATGTGTAGTTATTTTTTCGTGCTTTTTGCGTATTTAATTTATATGATAGATTACGTTATTTTTTTTTAATACAAAATAATTATTTTAACTAATCACATTAATAAAATATACGAAGAATACATAAAATTGATTATATATAACAGAACTATATATATTGTGACGATGCATAAATTGTAAGATAACTTTTTGCCAAGTAACTTATCCTGGACAGACAGGTTGAGAATCAAAGATTAACCCAAAAGTTGAGCAGGTCTCCTGTTTTTCTAGCCAAAAAGATAAGACTTGCTATATTTTTTATAATGCATGAGTACAAAATAACATCATTAAAATGAGTGACACCGCTTTAACCTTAGCTTCGCTACCAAGAAAATATGCCTTTTAACTTATAATATTTTAAGTAAGAAGATTGGCTGGCAGTATGTGGAGTTGTATGTGCGTGGAAAACATATCGTTCTTTAGCAGTCACTGTTTTTTTTTTTTTTTTTTTTTTTTTTTTTTTCAGTATTGTGTTGTTGAGATTGTTGTTTGACCAAAGAGTTCAAATAGGAAATTGTGGATTGGACTACACTTGGTCAAAATAATTATTTTATAGTTAAAAATTGATTCAGCCAATCATATTAATAGAATGTATATAAATTTTTTTTATATATTAATTATTATTAAGACGTAAAAAGATCATGGTTTATTCTAAGAATATTGCTAGAAATGGTTGAGGTCTGTAAATTCCATACACTTTTTTTAAAAAAATATAAATATATGAAGATTGAAATATCCTCCATCAACTCCTTACCTTAATTTCTTCACCAATGTTTTCCTTTCTACCTTTTTGTTTTTAAATGAATTTATTAAACCATAGGATATATTGCCTTTTTGTTTCGCCCATTATTATCTGGATTGGGATTAAAACCTACATGAGACAGAATGTCCTTAAATCAACTGGACCCTTGACACGTAGTTCAAACTTTGGAAAATTGATTGAGTAAAGGCCCTGAAATACTCTGTTTTGACCCATTTAGCCAGTGTCGTCTCTATCTCGTACCATTCATCATGTTAAATGTTAGTCAAGTTATAAGTCCACCTCTGATACTGCATGGCCCAGAAAGCTAACTGGCCTCAGTAGAATAAACATTTTCATAGTCTTCAAGAACCAATATTGAAGCCACCTTTGAATCTTGAGTAATATTAAATACAATAATAGAATATGTAAGTATTATATAATCACTTTAAAAAAAATAGAATTTACTATTAAAAAATTAATTTTCATTTTATATAGGTCTCGCATTTATTTATTTTTTTTAAAATAATTACACGACACTTGCACTCACGATTACAACTACCATTCATCTTCAATCTTTGGGCCCAAAAGTGGTTTTAAAATATCTTGACAATTCACCGAATTAGAACATTGCATACATTTCGTGCCGTGCAAACGATTTAGCAAAATGCATGCATACGCCGCCCCACCTTAATGGAAAGAAGCACTCCATCGAAGTCTATCACAATCGAGCATTTTACAATCTGAGTATGTGCTATTTTGGCACATTGACGCTAGTTTCAAACCTCTTAACAGCAATCATAAACATGCATGCTTAATGTGATCAGTCAAATTCTGAATTGTTTGTCTTTACATGGAGCGTAGCTCTACCATAATTTCAACGNATTTCATACTGATTAAGTGAAAGTAGCATAAGACTTTCTTGGAGAATCTTTCTAACTCAAACCTATGATTCCGGCCCATAGCTTAAAGCGAAAAATATATGAATGTTAAAAGAGTGTACGATGTGTTGCTCCACCATTTAGGAGCCTCCCCTTGGCCCATTCCTACTAGTTATGACCTCCCAATTAGACCAATAGATCACCCAGGTACGCACGCTTTACTAATCTCCCATTCAACCACAAACACATGAGGAGTACTTGCACTGTCGCATGCAGCAGATCTATGCCTCACATCCCATTGGCTCTTTTCTCATCCATAAAACCAAAAGCTAAGATAAGGTGATAAGCCAAGATAAGGTGATAAGCACACGTGGCCGAAACCCAGTTCCTCTCCCTGACTACAAACACACGCTCTACTCTCTCTCTCTATCCCTCCATTTCTCTCCCAATCACAGCCAAACCATGGCGTCCCCAACCCTAATAACTCCCACCTCCAAACTAACATCACAGCTCTCACCTATCAAACCCAAATTCACCACCACCATCACTGCCACAAACTCCACCAACGCCCATCAACCTCGCCGTCGAGAATTCTTATCGCTGGCCACTACCATCCTCTCTCCTGCGTGGCTTTCTGTGGTCAGTACCCGGCCAGCACTGGCTGCTTCAGATGAAGAGTACGTAAAAGAGACAGAAGAAGTGATAAACAAGGTCCGAACCACAATTCAGATGGATAAGAACGATCCTAATGTGGCTTCTGCAGTGGCTGATCTACGAGAGACCTCAAATTCTTGGGTGGCTAAGTATAGGAGGGAGAAAGTTTTGCTTGCCAGGGTTTCCTTCCGGGACATGTATTCAGCCCTCAATGCCGTTTCCGGGCATTATATTAGTTTTGGCCCAACGGCACCGATACCGGCGAAGCGAAAGGCCAGGATATTGGAAGAGATGGACACTGCGGAGAAGGCATTGTTGAGAGGAAGATAAATAGGGCCTAGCTAGTTGATCATGGAGGGAAGCATTTTTAAAAAAAAAACCTATTTTAGGGGTTTTTTTATTGTTTAAGAACCCATTTTAAGTATTTGAGTTTCATCTAAATTGGAGTTTTGAGTTACACAATGATGAGGCTGTAGATGATCAGTTCTGTATCTGACTTGAAAACACTGTGATCAAGAAGCTTGTTGATCTGTTTAGTGCATAATGCTCAGCTATATATCATCGAGTGTATTATTAATATGGCATGTTGATTATATATCAATCTCGCTATTCACACAAAAGAAATTTCACTATTCTTAATCTCGATTTGTGAGTGTTTTTTTTTTCCAGATAAAAAGTTAATCTTTTCAGAATGAAAAGATATTTAAATTACTTGTTTGCGAAATATATACTGCCCACAAAACAGCCATGGATCATTCTGCTAGCTACAGTACTAGCTTTAAACCAGAATTTTAAGAAGTCAGTTGAGTTGCCTAAAACAAAAAGGTAGTGATGAGAAATTGAAAGCAAAATCCCATCTTTTGCGTCCAAGAGACGGCTCGCTCGAACTTCTTCCTATTATGGCCCAATATGAACTTAAAAGTATCATGCTAGTCCTCAAAGCATGGATGACAGATCTCTGGGGCTAGGTCCAAAGTCTTGTGTCTTTTCCTTTTTTTTTTTTTTTTTTTAAACATTTTGAATAACTTCCAAGAACCATACAACAACTCAAACTTTGTTAAAAGAATATGGCCTATAAATAGTAGGAAGCCCAAGAGAAATCTCACTTAATCTTTAGCTGAAAGGCCGGCTTTAATTAAATGATCTTTGCACTATTTGATGTCACTATCTTGGACATGGGAGGTGGGTATATATATATATATATATATATATTGTTTAATGTCCTTATCTTGCACTTGGGAAGTGGATGCATGCCCGTAGGGCCACTAATTAGTCCTAAAGTGGGTTGATAAATCTTCACCACGCTGCTTTTTCCAAAGCTTTGTGGAAATCATGACATGAATAGAAAAAATAGTGATGGAAAGAAAGACACAGTACTTCTCTCTACCTAAATTCTTGACCTGATCGTGGAAACTTTATATAGAAAAGCTAGAAAAAGGTGGTGGAAATTAAGAAGGACGTACGTACATTAATTTTCTCTACCTAGTTCTAGACTCCATGCATCCACTTACTCAAGTTTGCCATTTCCACATGAGCAAACAGAAATTTCATGTCTCCTCTGATCTTTATCATCCTCTCTCTGTCTACAAACCTTGGTGGAAACAAACACAAGCCACTGATCAAGGGCATGCAATGAAAGTTGTCTCTTTTCTACCAAAGCTAGCTATCTGTTCAGATTGGATTAAAAATTATATATATGGCCGGATCAAATCCAGTTTTTCTTCAGAATGGAAGACGAATTTATGGGTAACCTGTATATTGTATACCAACTGTATGGCCCCGTCCAATAAACTAAAAACATAAATATATAGGCCCAAACTTTAAAAGTATTAGTTAAGGTTACAATTGAAACACGTTGAAATTATTATAAATGGCTTAATTGGACTTCTTATTTCAAAGCAATATGCATCATGAGATGATCTTACTTGCCACTTTTCTATACAAAATTACACAATCCGGGGTATTTCAATATCAATCCCAACTTCTCAAAGTTTATTTATACGTACGTTATATAGATCGATCATTCAATGATCAATCGCCGGGAAGTCATTCAGAAAGATTGTTAAAGATCTCGTGAATGAGTGAGATGTTGCATGCACTAAATGGATAAGATTATGACCCTAATGTTGGACCTGGGAGGGTGATGTTGAGGCCCGGCATGCAGCATGCCATCGAGTGGCACGCCAGCCAATTATGGGCGATGAAAATGCCCATCAGGGACAATAACGTAGAAATTAATGTTGCAGCCAATTATTTATTAGCTTTCCGGAAATCAAGCCAGCAGGAAGATCATGTGTAAGGAAAATGAAATTCACAAGCCTTTTATAAGCTGTTAATTCTTGACCTTATCCAGCTTTTAGATTGACCTGAAAACATAATTTAGAAGATTACCTTTGATTTGGCATCCATTCATGGACCCTTTTTATAAATCTTCTAGCTAGTGTCTCTCTTGTTGATCCTTATTTTTCTACGGGTATAGCGATTACAAGACAACTTTAAGCAATTAGAAACTTTTTGAGCCCGCGGGTTTTTTATTTTGTTTTTGTTTTTTATTTTTTTGTTTTTGTTTTGGGTTTATTTTCTTTATTAGTAGTATAATTTTTTTATGCATTACTAAGAGCTAGCATTCACATCCGGTTTCATAAATTTTAGTTAAAAAAGACACTCCCTATAATTTTATCCTAAATTTTACTCATCTTCAAAAAGAAAAATTATTTACATCAACCTACTATTGGTTGCATCCGCAACACACTTAGTGTGTTGAGTTAAAAAAGAAAAAAAGAAAAAAAAAAGACACTACGGTGTGTGGAGAGTGCCGACTGATGTATAATTAACCGGGTTACTTCAAAAAACCTTCTACATCTCATTCCTTATTCTATTTAAATAATATTTTTCTATTCTTTCTTTATTACTTTTTTCTCTCACTTCCATTTACAAATTTAACTACTCAATATTTTTTCTTATATTTTGAACTATTACTCTAGTGAATATTTTAAATAAGAATTTAAATTATTTTTAATATTAATTTTTTTTATATTTTCGTAGTTATTTAAATTATTTTTAAAACTAGTATAACAAATATGAGTATGAGAGGAAGTGTAAATGATTGAAAGAAAAATTAATTTAATTGAAATGAATAAAATATTAATAAAAGTGATTTAGGGGATGAATAGTAATTTCCTATATTTGGAGAACCATTGTTCATCCCCTAAATCTTTTTCCTAAAATAGGGATCCGGATGTAGGGAGGTTTTGAGAGCATTCTCTAAACTTTTTCTCAAATTATAGGAAAAAAGAAGTCATAGGATACCGGATGTGAATGCTCTAAGGTATTAAAATTGATAGACATTGCGTGTTTATTCACCATGAAGAGTTGCAAAATAACTTGTGACAAAAACTGTCGTTAGCTAATTAGGCCCATTTGGATTCAGAGATGAGTTGAGATGGTTTTAGAAGAGTTGAATAAAATATTATTACAATATTATTTTTAGTATTATTATTGTTTTGAGATTTGAAAAAGTTGAATTACCTATTATATCTTGTATATATGAGAATTTGAGAAAGTTGTAAGGATGAAATGAGACGAGTTGAGATGAATTTTGAATCCAAACGAGACTGACACAATATGGATGAAAAAGAGTTCCTAAAAATGATTATTAAAATAATTAGTCAAGACTAATACTAAAATCTCGTGAAATTATTGTAAGTAGTCAGAATAACTGAATAAGAAGTACTTCTCCCCGAAACAACGTGGGATCTTTTATACCAAATTCAAAGTAATTAGCAGACCGATGAAAGCGTATTGTATTAATCCAAGAAGTGGACCGGTTGATTGTGACTTTAAACCACAATCGGTACGTAGAAAGAAGTTACAGTTTAGTATTCTAATACATTTTTGTACACGGCAACAAAAAGGACTTTTTCCCACGATCAATTTTGGCCGAAATAGTCAAAATTATTGTCAGAAATGACATTTTCCTGCTACCTCAACTTTTAGCCGACTCCCCATAAATAACTGGCTCAGTATTCGTTTTAATTTAATTGCTATCCAAAATACTATTATTTCTAGCATATGAGTTGAAAATATAGAATTTTCATGGAAAATATGTCACAAGTGGAGCTTACTCGCCAGAAAAATTTATTGTGGCGAATGATGTCGACAAAAATGAGTATTTCAGACAATAAATACCACAGAAAACGTTTTACTAATGAACATTATACAACTCAATAGAAAAACCTATGGAGGTTAAAGCCAAGATATAAGATCATCAGCGTAAAATTGAATATGTTGAGCATAAATTTGAATACATTATTAAGTTCAACCAGAATTTATAATAACACCAGCACCACCCTTAATTTCCTCAAAATAACAGCAATTAATGTAACTATATACTAATGATATATTAAATGCAAACTGCAGCAGGAAATCCACAATATCATATATAGCATACATGAATATCACTAGACAACCCAGAATAATATATAATAACTAAATTCCATCATTTGAAATCCTAGAATGGCATGCAAATAAAATAATCCACTTTAAGAACTTGAGAAAAAATCTTTTCAATGTGTATAACTGGGTTGATTTAACACTTTTCTTTTATTTTTCCTCTACTTATTAATTATATTAGCTTTGGGAATTTCTCTTTAATTTGAGCAAGTAATTAATAAGATTAATAGTTTTTATATATGAATTTAAAACTTAAAATTTAAAATTTTTACATGTACTTTGAGCTCCATTAATATATAATCTTCTCGAGACATATATATATATATATACTTATATACTTGTAATAATCAATCAAAATTAGTTGTTAAAAGATTATTTTTCTTAAAATTATATATATCCAAATGAAATTTGTAACTTCGTCCCCTAGAAGTAGTATAATGTGCTTCCGACTATTTCTCGTCATATACTACTTCCTTCCCACCAATGCCATAAGGAAAAATTAAAAAGTAAGTTTAGATGAGTTCAGATGAATTGAAAATTAAATAAATTATTATTAAAATATTATTTTTATTTATTATATTTTATAAAAAAATTTAAAAAATTATAATAATTAAATAAACTGAGATAAAATGAATTGATAAATTATTTTTTTTATCGAAACAAACCCTAATTTAACCGAAAATAGACACCTTAAAAATCACCTTCAGAAAGCTATATATCTTTGAAATTGTAGGTGCCGAGTCCCCAGCATTCCCAGCATGCCGAGTCTCTCATGTCGTCTCTCTCTCATCTCGGTCTCCCTCTCTCTCATCACGAACTCTCTCTCTCATCGACTCTCTCTCATCTCAGACTCTCTCTCATCAGCAGCTCTCTCTCTCTCTCTCTCACACTGGATCTCTCTCTCATCTCTCATCTCTATATTATCAATGGTTACTCGTGTGACACGTAATGTATGCAATTTGGATATAACAAAACAATGGCTGCTACCAAGACTTTTTCTTTTAGACTACACATTATTTAGGTATCATAATTAAATTTAAAAAATAAATTTTAAATTTTATAAATTAAATTTTATATCATGTGAATGGTATATGATATAAAAAAAACTTTCAAATAATACTACTCTTTTGACTAACAATATCCTCATAGAGTAGTGCTTTCATTTTTCTTACTATATTAATAATACATTTATACAATAGTACTACCACCATGCATATCCATCAAAAATCAATTTGAATACTCTCGTTTCTTTTTACTAAAAAAAAATTATTTATTTGCTGTCAATTATTTTTTATAAAAATAATTTTTTTTTTATATTCATTTTTTTTTTTGTAGTGTTTCTTTTTGAGTAGGTTTTGACTGATGTGCATGATTGGAAGCTTCACTTCCCGTGGGTTGTGGGTGTCTCTCGAGCGTATGTTCATGACCTCCCACTTTCAAGCAAATGAGGTGACCAGGATGAATCATAATCAACTTTTCACTCTTAAGAAAGGCAACTCTTCTATTTCTGAATAGTTCCAAGAGATGAAGCTGAGAGAATACAAAATTTACATATAGGTTAGTGATCTAGTGCACACTTGATTGTTTGCTCATTTCTTGATCTTGTGTGTATAAATCACTTAATATGCTAGACTTCAATGTGGGCGTTGCTTGACTTAATATGCTGTTTTAATTTAGACAATTACGTACATGATATATATATATATATATATATATATATATAGCTTTAAAATACGAGCAATATATAGAGAAATAGTACTACTATGCCGACAGGTTTGACCACTGGTTGTGCTCCTGTACAAACTGTATCTTTTTATTTTTTTGCTTTTTCTTTTCAACGTGTTTTAAATATCTTTAAATATTTTTTTAAAATAAAAATACAAAGACATTAATAGTCAATTCTTTAATCACTAAATAAAAAAATTTTAAAAATAAAATAAAATACATTAACAATCAAATTGAGGGGACTAACTCAAACGACATAATATTAATTTCCTATATAGAGATCTTCTCTAGTTGTCGAAATCAAACAAGATGTTCTAATGTTAGAAAGAGATCAAGATAAATAAATTGTTTAGGCCTTGTGACATTTAATGTTGTTTGTATAAGATTCAGATTTTCAAGCAGTATAAACACCACATAAGCATTAATATGTCTATTTTTCTCAACATTAGACCATCTAATTGTGTAAAAACATTAGAGAAGATCTCATACGAAAAACCATAGACATTTTTTCTCCCAAGGAGGAAGAGATTTTGGTAGAATGCGTACTTATTTAATTCATTTTTGACAATATATCCTATTATTTAATTGCATTCGCAATGAAAAGTCATTAGAAATAAATAGCAATAGAGGGGTCAATATATATAGCAACACTACAATAAATAAGGTCTTTTAGAACGAAAATTTTCATCTTAAAATATTGAAATTTCGTCCCAAAATATACATTCTAAGGTCGTTCCAATAGATATTTTGGGTCAAAAATCACAAATTCGTCCAAAAAAATATCTTTCGGAAAGAAATTTAGTTAGACCGTTCAAACAAAATGTTTTTCCTAGGATGATTCAAATTCATCTTAGAAAGTTGTTCGAACGACAGAAATAATGTTCAAACAATATGTCTGTTCGAACGGGTACTTCATGGCCGGTCGATTGATACCAATCCGTTCGACCAAATATACATGAAGAAACGTTCGAATAAACAAATTGATGATCGAACTTAAATTAAGCCGTTTGAACTTGTTTGAGACGAAAAGAGTGAATTGTGTGTTCAAACATGTTCGAACAGGGCGCAACCTTGTTTACCATTCGAACTCTAATGTGAGAGGTTCAAACAGTTGTGTACGATGTATATATATTTGAACGTTTGATGAGAGTTCGAACGGCTAGTATTTTCATGGACAATACTAATTTAAAACCAAATAGATATTTATATTTCAAAAATACATTACAAATTATTCAATATATAAAAAAACTAATCTAATAAGTCAGAACTAAATAAATAAGATTGTAATAATTGTAATAATGTTATCAGTACATATATAATTGTTCAATATGCAAAACACTTCTAATGAAAATCAATTTTTTGGAGGTCTGAATTGTTGCATAAACATCTGCATTTGAAGCTGCATCTGTCTTTGTTGATATTGCATTTGGAGCTGCATCTCTCTTTGTTGATCTTCTTGTTGTTTTATGTGTATCTTCATGTTTGCTTGTTTCGTCAATTAAGCCTCTAACTCATGTTGTTTTGCAATCAATTCTTAGATCCTAAAATTTGCATTCTCTAATGCAATGACAGTAGTACCTAACATTGATGAAGAGTCTGAACGCTTTACACAGCGACTCAAACCTCTCCAATATCCTAAACGTTGACCCAAAATTTGTGTAAAAATTTTAACATCATTTGTTGATGAAGTCTGATCTGATGCAGTTTCAGCACATAGGACAACCATTTTATCCTACACACAATATATAAAATTAATATTGACACAATAATTTAAATATTTTTAATTAAAACAAATTATAATACTTACATAATTCTCACGAGCATCGAGATGAGTTCAATCTCCATTACTATTAGTATGTGATGCAGCATATAATTTTGTCAGATCATAATTGGTGTCTGACTCTTTCTACAAGAGACGTTGTCAAGATATAAAGTCAATATTAAAAACAAACTCTATAGAATAAAAAAAAGTACATTACCAATTTCTGAGAGAGGGGATGGAAAGATCTTGAGCCTGCATGATGATGAATCTTCAACTTCAATCTATTTGTTTTGTTTATAAAGCTTCGCTCCTACATAGAAGTTGTAAAAATTAATAAGTATAAATTACAAATATGACACATAAAGAATTCATTTAATTTACCTTATATGTTGGATCCTCAAACATATCGTAAATTTTTTCCCAATCTTCAAGTCGGATATCCTAAAAAGGATGTTGGTGTGCATCTTCCTTGTTCTCGTATTTCTTGTAATGCTCGTGACACCTCGTCTTATACTTGCAGAATGCATTACACATCAGCTCTTCGTCAGTCTTACACTCCTCTCTCATTTAGTTCGAAGTCATCGTTAAAAAAATATATACACAAAGATATTATCATTTAAAATATTAAATAATATAAATATAAATTTATTATTTAAATATTATGTACCAAACAACGTTTCTTTATAAACTCTTTCACATCTTGCGAGATTTTATGCCATGAACTCGTAGCCAAAGGTGCATAAGTCCGTGTAAGAGCACCCACATGCGATGCAAGCGAAACTGCTTGTTGTCCCTCGCATTTGGTATATTCGTCAGGAATGTTAACCTTAATCTTACATACTTTACGATATTTCTCCAACGTCACATTTCTAATAGTGCATCGTCTGTGACAAGATTGTACTATTATCTCTATAAAATAATATTAGTTATTTATCTCATATCAATTATCAATTATCTTAATTGAAAAAATGAGTATTAACTATTTACCTTATTCCACAGAGTCAATCTCTAATGGTGAGTCAGACTGAGAGCTAGGAGCAGGTGGAGATGGGATGCGAACTTCCTTCCTCTTTGGTGGCATAATTGCGAGATACTGTATAAAGTGAACACAAAACTGGTCAATCATCTGTATCAATTTCATCTGTAGATTCGCTCTCATTATCCGTAGATACTTTAGATGACTCAACACTTTAATCAACAGTCGCCTCAACTATTTCAGCCTCAATATCTTCCCAATGTAATGAGATCATCTCATATTGACTCAAATCTACAAATAAGTTAAAGGCAGGTTGACTCTCTCGGTATGCTTCTTGAGTAGAGGGATTATCTTCTCCTTCATCTTGTCCCTCCGCCTCAGGGATAACGTCATAAATATATCTAAGAGAAAACTTTTATACTACTTGCCATTGATTTCCTAACTGAGGATCGTCTAAATAGAATACTTGAGATGCTTTAGAAGCCAAAATAAAATGATCATCTTTATATCATTTTTTTGATGTATTAATACTCAGAAAATATTCATCGTGGCATTTTTCTCTTCGAGAATTGCTTAAATCCCATCAATCACACTTAAATATATTAACCACATGCTCCCTCACATATCTCATTCCAATTATATCTACACTTAAACATTGTCTCCATCATGACTCCCTTCAACAATGACACAACTATTTTATGTTTTCCTATAAAGTTCTCAATTAATTGTGGGATATTTACTTCCTCGAGAAATACATACAGAATATCGAGTAGTGAGTCTCAAGTGGCCACGCGCCAGTGCATATAGTTTGTCTAATATATCATTCAAATTACTCGTATGCATTTGTACAGCCTACATATTAAATGAGGCATAAACATTCAACCGTTAACAATTTAGTCTATTTTAAACATGTTAGTGCAAAATCGCATCTGTATTAATGCCATTACCCGTTGTTCGAACCATTTCGGAAACTCATGTTCATGTCTCTGGTCTATATCATTCAGTCTTAGTTCTTTGAGCACATTAATATGATCACTGAAATTAAAAATTACAAACAATAAATATATTTGTATAATTGTTTAGTAAGTAAATTCAATGATTAATTAACAATTAATTTGAACTTACTTCAAGTGGCTCTCTATCTCAGGGCAATTATTTAGCATGTACTACTGAGCTTTCTCGAACTTTCTTTCACACAAATCATAATCACGTTGAGCACCAAGTGGACGTACTTATTAAAAAAATACAGAAAATCCGTTCCGTGATCTTACTTGGTCAACATCAAAATTTCTTTCCGGCCGATCAAATCTTGTGTTAACGCCGTGGAAGTATTTTGAACAGTGTATGCCACTCATCATCAATATATATTTCTGCAATTGATCATTCTGGGCGGGCCTTATTACCCACTGTGCATTTCAACTTTTCAAAAAATCATTCAATGGGATACATCCATCTATACTAGATTGGTCTTACAAGTCGAGCCTCATGTGGCAAATGAAAATATCATATATATAGTATCATATATATTATACTATACTAAAGTATAAATGAAAATATAAAATCATGTGTATTAGTAATATATATTATTGTATATATTAGTAATATATACTATCATATATATAGGAATCTATACTATATATCATATATATATATATATATCATATATATAGTATCATATATAATATACCATACTAAAGTATAAAGGAACATATAAGATAATATGTATGAATAATATATACTCACATGTAGATAGCCTCAAATATACTAAGATCATATAGTAAAGTATAGAGAAATTTATAATATCATATATATTAGTAATCTATATTCTATGTTGTATAGTGTTATATATAACATATATAGTAAAGTATAATGAAATATATAGTATTTTTAAGTATTTTCATGGCCCCTGAGTTGACTCAACCATGAGCGAACTCAATCTGTTTTCCATTCGAACGCGTTCGAACGAGTTTAACCTTTCCAATTGAACACTTTTTTGGACATTCAAACAGTTTGAACCGAACAAGTTGTTTTTCGTTCAACCACTTTTTTTCTTTCGAGCGTTACAATTTCTGTTCGACCACTATATATTTCATTCGAACCATTTGCTTTATATTAGCTTATTAAATTATTTTCATCATTTTATTAAATTGTTCTATCAATTAATTTATTAAATTGCTATTAGTATATAATTTTGAGAATCTTTTCTCATATTAGATTTTATCACTAATGGTGAATATATATTTTATTTTTTAAGTTTCAGGTTGATAATAATGTCTTATAGGGGCCGTAAACTTGGTAGATCAGGTGAACCTTCCATCCAAACAGTTTGAGAGCAGACTGTTTTACTTGAGCGACAGGTAAAACTGTCTGATTTTGTAACTCTTATATGTGAGGGTCATTCCCTCCCATTATTATTCAATGATCGTAGTTGGACACCAATTTTAGATCAGAGAAAAGAATGAATAGAACTTATTTCCTACATTGACAGTGTTGCTAAATTCTATAAAGAGTTCAGTGGTGCCAGTCCAGACGATGGAGGGGCATACAAGATTTGTATCCGAGAAGCTCCTGTTATATTTTCAGGGGACGGACTCGCTGCATATCTCGGTATTCCCAGGCTGGTCGATGCCTATTCGAATCTACCACCTAGAGAGTCTGATCGTTTAGGTGATGCATAGATGGCTCAGGACGAGGGACCAGTTTACACAGAAAAGGTCGATGCACTTGCTGATCATGAGGTCAGAAACTTGATTGTTGGTCCAGATGCTCTAGTGTACGATGGGACAAAGAGCATTAGGCATGTATATTTATTTTCTTTCTTCAAGATTATGAATTTGGTCATCGCCAACAATATTGACTCTCGGCAGCACAAGACCAAGGTTGTCATAGATCGAGCAAAATTTATGATACAGGTCGCTCGTGGCATTCCGATCCACCTCGTGGGGTATATATTTCTGAGGATCTGATTAGAGGCTCGGTATATTACGACAGATATACTGCTGTTCGGGATTCTAATCACTCGATTTTTGCTGCATTCCGGGGTTGTGCCAGAAGTTGCCGAGCGTGCACGGGAGCCGAAGGGACCGATCAACAGCACCACCCTGTCACGAAGCACAGGACACTCGAAACTTTGTTTTTGTGGACTTGTTCCAGACAAGGCTGATATTCATAGAGATGCACAGTCGAGAGATACTGGAGTATCGGCTGGTGAGGCATCTACACAGGCCGAGGCATCACGCACATCTACTCACGAGGAGATGACTGACATACTGCATGCTGAGATCTACAAACACACATCAGTGGTGATCGATGCAGTGCATATTGCCATGTCTGAGTTGCGTACAGAGATTACTGCTAACGTCTTTGAGTTACGTATAGAGATTAATGCTAATAATGCAACTCAGGTCAAGCTTAGTACTTGACTGACACATGTAGAGACAGAATTAGCTGCAATCGAGGATGTGTAGAGATCTCGCATCACAGTAGTTTCTATTTTTTTTTTATATATATTTTTTATAGTTATGGACAGTATATATAATATTTTGATAATATGTTTTTGTTATAAATTAAATATTTTATCTTTTCTGGAGTAATTATTGATTTATATTATGTGATGTATGGCTAATAATATTTATTTAACTAAAAATCTTATTTAATATAAAATAAATCATTAAAATAATTTTAAGTTAATTACATAAAATTAATTTATGAATTCATATATATGATATATATTTTTTATATTTTAAGTTACGTGCCAAGATTAATATTATACGTTCGAATGTATAAATGTGGTGTTTGAATATGTTTGAACTAAATATGTTCCGTTTGAACGGTTTAAAAACCTTCCCGCCAAGTTTTGTCACTAAATATTTTCCGTTCGAACAAACAAATTTATCGTTCAAATGGGTTTAAACTTTCACCGGCATAATAAATTACTTTCCTGCCAAAATTTTATTGTTTGAACAGTTTAAACTTGTCCGTTCGAATGAAAAAAACTTTTTGAGATGATTTAATTCGTCACATAAAATACTGTTAGAACGGATATTTATCCGGTCGAATGGTTTTATAAAGTCATCAATTGAGACAAAATTTAAATTTTATCTAAGAAAATTACTTTTAAGGAAGAAATTTAATTCGTCCCTAAATAATGTTGTCTATAAAAATCAAATTTGTTGTAGTGCAAGCACGCGTACAATAATTAAGAGAACCCACTCTTCCTCGGCTTATCAAACTAATTAAAGGGTAAGTGCATGCGACTTCATAAGTTTTTCTTTTGAAAAATGCTAAGTAACAGTTAGTATATATATATATATTTTAATTTTTCTTTACTTTATTTCATGTGTATTGTTTTTAATATTTAAAAAAAGGAAAAGAAATACACAAATGAAGTAGCAGTGACTTTAGGCTTGGTTTGGTTTCCAAACCCATCTTAACTCATCTCAATTCATCATTACAACTTTTTCAAATCCCAATACAAAATATAATAAATAATTCAACTTTTTCAAATCCTAAAATAATAATAATATTAAAAAATAATATTCTAACAATATTTTATCATCTCAATTCAACTCAACTCAACTCACTTCAACATCCAAACACTACCTAAGGGTATGAGTAGCAGCACCCTTTTCTTTTTTTGAAAAACAGAACTATGGGTTTGAAATGTCGGCTTTTTTTTTTTTATTAAATTTTATTTTGAAATGTCAGCTCTTTAATGGTGTTAAGATATAACTTAATTAATTAAATTTATTACTTATTAATTAATTAAATTTGATGAGTTGAGATGAAAGTTAAAAAAAATATTATTAAAATATTATTTTTAATATTATTATTGTTTTAGAATTAAAAAAAATTTATTATATTTTGTATAAAAATTTTAAAAAAATTATAATAATAAAATGAGATAAAATGAGATATTTTTTATATTCAAATAAAAACGTGTTGGTCTCACTTATTTAAAAAGAATCCAGCACACACGTGAATAGAAATATGTATTAAGATCATAAAACTTAATTAATTAATTTTATTTTTTCGCACAAATAGTGATCTGAAAAATTAACGTTTATTTGTTTATCAAATTAATTTTTAAGCAACTTCGTATTATCAATAATCTCTTCTTCCTTTGGTAAGTCCGCGACATAACTTTCCTATTTGCATGTGCAAGTCATCCTGAAGTCAAGATTGGCTATCATGTATGTTTTTTTCAGTGACGTTGTTTTCAGCTACTAGCTGGCTAGTCTCCTATAATTTTGCTTGATTTGACACCTTACCGGAAGCCTGCACGCAGCATTAATTATGATTAAAGTGTTTTGTGTGGCAACAGTAGTCGGAGCTCGTCTTGCTTTCTGTTCTTTTTATTGGCAGATACCAGTATCTCAAGATCACAAATAAGATAAATAAACCCAGAAATGACTATAACAAGTTAGGCTGGTCCCCTGTTTCTTGGCCTGACATCAGAATTAACTGATCATTGCAAAGACGATTTTAAGATGGTCCAAAACCGAGCAACTAGTGTGAGATGTGCTCTGTAATAGCCCGAAATGAAATGATTGTTGTTGCACTCTAGTCACACTTTGTAAATGGAGAGTGTGTAATGCTCCTAAGGTAATACAAAAGATTAATGTGACTAATACTATCTATTTTTAAGGTGCTGGTCCGAGATACGAGTATAATTATGCCTTTGCTTGCCAAGAAGCGACCATCATTATCAATTTCATTGCTAACTATGTAGTTTATCAAGGTGGCGAGCATTATTATCCTTTGGCTTTGCCCGTCAAAGGGCTAATACCTGACCTTTGTAACGCTCGATCATTTGAAACGGACATATTACCCATAGTAAAGATTTGCTTATGCATGGTACTATCCATATTCCTTGCGGAGGTAGTGAGCACCTTTGTCCGTTTATGATACTCGCCATGCGGCGAGCAACCGAGTATTTGTAATGCTCGCCTAAAATATGAGCACGAACACATCTTCCATTATACTACACCATTGCATGTATTTAATTAACCATTTTTATATACATAATTCCATCAGCATAATACAATGTTTTAGAGCACTGTCTTTTGCGCATGCATATAGCTTGATATAGAAACATGTTGTAACCAATGTCTTTTGTAGGAACAATAACGAGTGATGGAAAAAATAATACAAGCTTGTCAATATATTAAACATTGTTTAGTTATTCAAAGATTTAATCTGTAATGAAAGAATGACTAGTAGATAACATCACAGATCAATTAAAATTTCAGCAAAAATAAAAAAAAAATAATAATAACAAATGGTTAGTCAAAATCATAATAATATAATATATAAAAAATAAATAATCCACATGCTTGTTCGTAAGACTGACACAGTTCCCACTTGCTTTAATCAATAAAATTTTAAGCATTTCGAGCAACTCTGGCTCCGATCTTTTCGAGCAAGTGTGTCGAGCAACGTGCTCTGTCATTTCGAACAAATGTGTTTGGATCCTCCTTGAATTTTACTGTTCGATCTTTCTAAGCCATCATGATCGGGAATTTTCGAGCTTGGGATCCGACTATCGATGTGGAGTGTTATCATGTATAAAGATACTAATTTCTAGAAATTAAAGTTAATAGAGTAATTATTATATATTTTAATTTCAAAAATAGATATTAACTTATTAACTAGTGGTGGATTTGCATAGAAATAAGCTTTCAATTTTCTCAAAAAAGGAAAAAAAAAAAAAAGGAAAAAAATGAAGAAGAGAAAGACAACCAAAAGACTAAACGGGTTTGGATACATAAAATATCTATCTCATTATTATAAATTTTTTAAATTTTTATATAAAAAATTAATAAATAATTTAATTTTTTTAAATTTTAAAATAAAAATTATATTAAAAAGTTATATTATAATAATATTTTATTTAATTTTTAACAAAATATTTCATTTCATTTCACCTAAATTTCCTATCGATACCCACCCAGACCATGGAGAAAGATCGTGAGTAAATGTAGCAGAGAAAAAGTAGGTAAGCATTCATGCCTTGTTTAGGTTTGAGGGTGGATTAACCAAAATAATTAGTTATGGACCCACAAAACAATGAACATATATATATATATATATAGAAAAATTTTAGACATAAGTCTCACACCCTACACACTTATTTAAAAATATGTTATTTTACTTTTTTATCCACGTAATGAAAATGATTCCAGACATATTTGTAAGTAAAATATGATAAAAATGTAAAATAATATATTTTTAAATGAGTGTGTAAGGTGTGAGACTTGTGAGTAGCATTGCTCATATATATATATATATATATATAATATGAATTAATAGATGGAGTTGGCTGTCCAACCCACATGATGGATACACTACATTATTTGACTTTCTATACTGCCGCATAGCCCAGTTCTCCTCCTCTTCTTCTTCTTCTTCCTCCTCTTTTTTTTTTTTTTTTTTAATTTAAAAAAAAATAAAAAAATTATAAAGCATAAAGAGATAACATCCCACTTGCTAATGTTGTTTAAACGTTATGTTTATCTTCATTTCAAACATCGCACCCTTCATGGGATCACACGATCACTTGGTCATGATCACTGACTTTGACCCACAATATTGTCAGTGGTCACAATTTATTTATGGACAGTTCATGCCATATGGCAATTGTACAGTGCATCATATATATATACATATGTATACACACACGTGCGTATACATACTGTCATAACTTTAACGATATCTAGTACTAGAGGTATAGATATTTTTTTTTTCCCCCTTGTATCATGCGAAACAGCGAAAGCAAGGGATTAGCCAAGTATTCTAACTAATTCAAAATTTAGTGAAAAGCAATTAAACCAACCACCTCATATACTTATTAGACTGTTCATCCGAGTCTGATCTAGAAATTCGAGTATATCTAAAGACGACTCGGTTACAATCAGGCCGAAATCCGGATAAATCCAAATTATAAATTTTCATTGTTTGGACATGGTTCAGTTTGCTATAATTTTCATGGCCCCCATGCTGAAAGCAATCAATGTACGTACCATCTGCCATCGCAATGAAGTGTTGTATTCCTTGATAATGTCTCGAGGGCTACCCTTCTTGTCCTATACATGCGCATACAGATACAAAGGACTCGAGCTTGATTCATAGTTTGTTTGATAACGATATATACAATATGCATACACATTTTTTTTTTTCTTATTTTGATTAGAATATTAGTTATTTATACATAACAATAAATATATGGGTATATTTTGCTTTTTTCTTTTTTCTTGTACATACCTTTAATTTTCTTCTTATTGAATCTGGATAGGGATTAAATTGAGTCCACATTTTCTCTAATGGATATCACTTGTTATGCCTAAAACATTTTCTCTCAATCCAAACAGTACTAGAAGTGGAATATTGAAGACAAATAAAGAAGCTCGGGACCGAGTAAAACCTAAGATGTTATATCTAGATATACACTTGATCAAAGGTAGGTAAAAGACTAGATTTAGGTCTCATTTGGATATTGAGTTGAGTTGAGATGGGTTGAGTTCTTTATGAATATTAGTGAGTTGAGATGGTGTAGTGAGTTTTGTGGGGTCCAACTAAGATGAGCTTATATGTGTTTTGATGTTAAGATGTGTTGTAAAGACGTGTTGAGTTTAAAGGTTATGGATCCCACGTATAAATATGTCTGGAGTTGAGTGATGTTTAATGATTTGTGAGTTATGTTTGGATTTTGAGCTAGACTTAAATTTGAACTCAACTTAGATGAATTGAGATGAGTCATTGTCCAGACTNTATGAATATTAGTGAGTTGAGATGGTGTAGTGAGTTTTGTGGGGTTCAACTAAGATGAACTTATATGTGTTTTGATGTTAAGATGTGTTGAGTTTAAAGGTTATGGATCCCACGTATAAATATGTCTGGAGTTGAGTGATGTTTAATGATTTGTGGGTTATGTTTGGATTTTGAGCTAGGCTTAAATTTGAACTCAACTTAGATGAATTGAGATGAGTCATTGTCCAGACCAAAAGGTAGAAAATTAGACTAGGAAATTCATATATGGTTTATAAAGCACTATTTTAAATAAATTTTTTATTTGATTTTAATCTATCTCTAACTGCGCGCGAAGCCACACGGGTTTGAAGGTGCCCAAAAAAACCTAGTCAAGTTAGAAATACTCCGCAGTATATCTATGTATCTCGACTAGGCATGATTTAACGGGACAAGACATCACTCAAACCATAATTTCATACATATTTGCATCTAAAACGACGTGTACTCAATTCTTGTCATTTGCGAGGCCTATGAGATAAACATGACTTATCAACTATAATGTATACCATGTGTGGGAGGCTAAATCACCCTCCCAACATGATCCATTAAGATTCTGCGAATAAGAAGACATGTTACAGTACCATTAATTTGACAACAACTAGTGATGCGACTTGATTACAAAGACTATGAGGGGATGTTTGGATAATGAATTGAGGTAAGATGAGAAGAGATGAAAGTTGAATAAAATGTTGTTAGAATATTATTTTTGAATGAGAAATGATAGTTATAGTCGTGAGTACGTAAGCGCGGCACAATCACTTTGAAAAAAATGAATAAATACAGGACCAATATGAAGAAAAATTAATTTTTTAATAGTAGATCTATAAGATATTAACACTACACTGTTTCAATGGAAATTTTCACACACTTCTCATTGATGTAAAAACAGAGTTATATACATGGCTTTACAATTCTATTTTAAGAAATACACAACGGTTAAGGCTACAAATATTCATTGCATGATTTTAGGGATGACAACATTGTTTACAACGTGATTTCAGACTAGGAATCTTTTGTATTGACTTGTCCATGATTTGTGCAATCTTCTGTGATACGCCCCCGCAAGATTGAGTTTCCATCGGCAAGACCAATTTTGTGACGTAGAAGTTTTGTGCATTGCTTTGATAGAGCCTTTGTCAATAAGTCAGCAAATTGATCTTGTGTATGAACATGTTGAACTAGGAGTATTCCACGTTAAACTAAGTCACGCACAAAATGAAGATCAATTTGAATATGTTTGATTCGTGAATGCTGAACAGGATTGAAACTGAGATGGGTTGCTCTAAGATTGTCACATAGGAGTAGAGGTGATGCTTTAAGTGGAAAACCAAGTTTAGTAAAAGGGCCAAGAAGACACATGGCCTCGGAGGCTGCATTTGCAAGGGCTCGGTATTCAGCTTCTGTCGTGGATCGTGCAACCGCTTTTTTTTTTCTTGGAATTCCATGAGATAGGATTAGATCCTAGGAAGGTAATATAAGCTGAAGTGATGTCCGATATCAATATTTCCAGCTCAGTCCGCGTCTGAATAGGTTGTTAAGACAAGGGCTCCATCTCTATTAAGTTGTATACCATGAAAAATTGTTTGCTTTAAGTAACGTAGGAGCCTTTTGGTTGCTGTCCAGTGGGTGCTAGTTGGCCTGTGCATGAACTGAGAAAGCTTGTTAACAACAAACGAAATGTCTGGGCGTGTCAAAGATAGATACTGAAGACTTCCAATGACCTGAAGAAATTCTGAAATGTCCACAAGAGCTGTTCCATCAACAAGGTGAAGAGGAATACTGGTGGAAAGAGGAGTGGAGACATCCTTTGCACCAATCATATTCGTGGTTGATAATAGGTCACGAACATACTTATGTTGTGATAATAAAAGACCCTGTCGAGTAGGTATAACTTCCACTCCTAGGAAAAANCAATATTTCCAGCTCAGTCCGCGCCTGAATAGGTTGTTAAGACAGGGGCTCCATCTCTATTAAGTTGTATACCATGAAAAATTGTTTGCTTTAAGTAACGTAGGAGCCTTTTGGTTGCTGTCCAGTAGGTGCTAGTTGGCCTGTGCATGAACTGAGAAAGCTTATTAACAACAAACGAAATGTCTAGGCGTGTCAAAGATAGATACTGAAGACTTCCAATGACCTGACGAAATTCTGAAATGTCCACAAGAGCTGTTCCATCAACAAGGTGAAGAGGAATACTGGTGGAAAGAGGAGTGGAGACATCCTTTGCACCAATCATATTCGTGGTTGTTAATAGGTCACGAACATACTTATGTTGTGATAATAAAAGACCCTGTCGAGTAGGTATAACTTCCACTCATAGGAAAAAATGAAGAAGACCCATATCTTTAAGAGAAACCTTGAGTTGCTTAATGGTGGAGTCCATAAAATTAGAGCTATTTCCTGTAATCACAAAATCATCAACTTAGACCAAGAAATAACAAGTAATGGAGCCTTTTTTGTAGATGAACAAAGAGGTATCAGCTTTGGAGTTTTGGAAACCAAGCTCAAGAAGTGAATTTTTCAAAGCCGTGTACCAAGCCCTAGGAGCTTGTTTAAGCCCATAGATGGACTTTCTTAATCTACACACATAATTAGCCTTGGACATATCCTTAAAACTAGGGTTTTGCACCATATAGATAGTTTCAGTTAAGTCCCCATGTAGAAACGCATTATTAACATCTAATTGCCTCAACTCCCACCCATTCATAACAGTAATAGTCAAAACAGAGTGAATGGTCGCGGGTTTAACTACGGGGCTAAATGTTTCTTTGTAATCAAGCTCGGGACGTTGATTGTAACCTTTTGCCACAAGACAGGCCTTAAATTTATCAACAGATCCATCAGATTTTCGTTCACTCTAAACACCCATTTATATCCCACATGCTCAAAGTTTGGAGGAGGACGAACTAAATCCCAAGTTCCATGCTTCATAAGTGCAGTGAGCTCATTGGACATAGCAGCACGCTACTGAGGTTGAGATATAGCTTGACTCACACAGGTTGGTTCAATGGTCTGTGGAAGAGGGTGTTTGGTCACGGCATGGATTTGTTTTGGTTTAAAGATTTTATTCATGGACCTTGTTGTCAATGGGTGTAGGCGCTGACCTAGGTTGTCATTGGTTGGAAAATTTGGGTTATTTGGAGATTGTGTGGGTTCAATCTGACCTAGATTAGTGAGGACAGAGGAGTCTGAAGGAAGTGAGGGGATCGATGATGGTAAAGCACCAAGAGATTCAAGCTCATGACAATGTAAAGACAAGAACTTTGAAGAATCTTGCCCTAGATGATGAGATGTAGATGAAGGGGCAGAGTTGAGGGGCTCACCGAGATTACCTGAGGATGATGCGGCGACAGCGAGAACCCCTTTCAGAAGCACTGGTGAGGACGTTGATGTCAGTTGCGATGGCAGCAGTACAGGTGGCATCGGGGCACGGGGGAAAAGCTGAACATGAGGTTGGGTATTTGGTGGGGGAGACGGGTTTGGGCGTTTGGGCGTAGGGGAAGATTCTAGTGAAGGTGCTTTTTGACTTTCACCAAATAACAAATGTCGGGATATGTAGAGTTTATTACTGTTGAGATCCAAACATTTGTAGGTATTCTAGGTTTGTAAATATCCGAGAAAAACACACGGAGTTGACTTGGGCTGCATTTTATGGGTGGTGTAGGGCCGTGTAAGTGGATAACACAGACACCCAAATTGTCTCAGCTTGAGATAATTGGGTTTTTGACCAAAAAGGACTTCATACGGTGATTTATTTTGAAGAAGAGATGTGGGTTGGCGGTTAATCAGATATAAGACTGTTTGGAATGCATGAGGCCAATATGTGAGTGATAAAGATGCATCATGGAGTAAGGTAAGGCCAGTTTCAACAAGGTGTCGATGCCGTCGCTCAGAGACACAGTTTTGTTGTGGGGTGTGGAGCAGTGGTGTAGTGACTAATGCCATGAAGTGAGAAAAAAGATTTGAGAGCAATGAATTCACCACCGTTATCAGAGTANGCGACAACGAGAACCCCTTTCAGAAGCACTGATGAGGACGTTGATGTCGGTTGCGATGGCAGCAGTACGGGTGGCATCGGGGCACGGGGGAAAAGCTGAACATGAGGTTGGGTATTTGGTGGGGGAGACAGGTTTGGGCGTTTGGGCGTAGGGGAAGATTCTAGTGAAGGTGCTTTTTGACTTTCACCAAATAACAAATGTCGGGATATGTAGAGTTTATTGCTGTTGAGATCCAAACATTTGTAGGTATTCTAGGTTTGTAAATATCCGAGAAAAACACACGGATTTGACTTGGGCTGCATTTTATGGGTGGTGTAGGGCCGTGTAAGTGGCTAACACAGACACCCAAATTGTTTCAGCTTGAGATAATTGGGTTTTTGACCAAAAAGGACTTCATACGGTGATTTATTTTGAAGCAGAGATGTGGGTTGGCGGTTAATCAGATATAAGACTGTTTGGAGTGCATGAGGCCAATATGTGAGTGATAAAGATGCATCATGGAGTAAGGTAAGGCCAGTTTCAACAAGGTGTCGATGTCGTCGCTCAGAGACACAGTTTTGTTGTGGGGTGTGGAGCAGTGGTGTAGTGACTAATGCCATGAAGTGACAAAAAAGATTTGAGAGCAATGAATTCACCACCGTTATCAGAGTATAGACTTTTGATTTTGGTTTAGAAGCGTGTTTCAACAAAGTTTTTGAAATGCAGAAAAATACTAGACACATCTGATTTGGTAGCCATAGGATAGAACTAAATATATTTAGTGTAGTGATCAACAAAAATTAGATAGTAACGAGATCCATCAATTCTGGTGTAATGAGTGGGGCCCCAAACGTCAGTGTAAATAAGTTCAAAAGGAGCATGACTTTGAAGACTAGTGGAGCGAAAATGTTGTTGATGTGCTTTATTGATAGAGCAAGAACTACATAATGAAGACAATTTATTTGTTGAAAAGGGAGGTGAAAATTTTCTTACAATATTTTGAACTATTTTGAGTAAAGGATGTCCAAGACGCTTGTGCCATCCATCAATCGAAGTCTGTTCATGCACATTAGCAACCATTTTTTTGGAGACATAGCCACGAGTGATTCCGGAAGGATGTAGACGTCGTTTTTACATGCACCTCTTAGTAGGATTGCCCCCGTGATCTTGTCCTTCACAAAAAAAATGAGAAGGGTGAAACTTACCAAAAACATTAAGATGATGGACAAAAATTAATTTTTTGCGAAGATGTGGAACACAGAGTATCATGCAAAATAAAGGTTCGGTTATGAGAGTGTAAGACCAATGAACCAATGTGTGAGATAGCCAAAACTGAACCATCACCAAGAACAACTTCATCAGTGCCGTCATATTCAAAATGAATAGATAAATTTGCAAGATCACTAGTGATATTATGGGAGGCTACCGAATCAATGAGCCATTTTTTTTCTTTCGTCAGGAAAATTGCAGCACATTTGACAATTGCATCACTGGACTGCAATTGAGGGCACGACTTGGCCTTGTGTCCAAACTGATCATAGAATTGGCATTTAGGCTAATAACGCCTATTTGAGTTGTTGGGCTTACTAGACCCGTTGTGAAAACGACGTCCATCGCGAGACCCATTTTGCATGTGACCTGGGTTTTGGCCTTGGGTTCGTTGAGGCCCATTAGACTTATAAAAGCCTTTTGATGAAGCACCCCCTGCGAATCAAACTTCATCTTGTTCGTGTAGTTGGCAGCAA
>QEOY01007715.1:72828-90274 GCA_003123805.1 Juglans sigillata
GGTGGCATCGGGGCACGGGGGAAAAGCTGAACATGAGGTTGGGTATTTGGTGGGGGAGACAGGTTTGGGCGTTTGGGCGTAGGGGAAGATTCTAGTGAAGGTGCTTTTTGACTTTCACCAAATAACAAATGTCGGGATATGTAGAGTTTATTGCTGTTGAGATCCAAACATTTGTAGGTATTCTAGGTTTGTAAATATCCGAGAAAAACACACGGATTTGACTTGGGCTGCATTTTATGGGTGGTGTAGGGCCGTGTAAGTGGATAACACAGACACCCAAATTGTTTCAGCTTGAGATAATTGGGTTTTTGACCAAAAAGGACTTCATACGGTGATTTATTTTGAAGAAGAGATGTGGGTTGGCGGTTAATCAGATATAAGACTGTTTGGAATGCATGAGGCCAATATGTGAGTGATAAAGATGCATCATGGAGTAAGGTAAGGCCAGTTTCAACAAGGTGTCGATGCCGTCGCTCAGAGACACAGTTTTGTTGTGGGGTGTGGAGCAGTGGTGTAGTGACTAATGCCATGAAGTGAGAAAAAAGATTTGAGAGCAATGAATTCACCACCGTTATCAGAGTATAGACTTTTGATTTTGGTTTAGAAGCGTGTTTCAACAAAGTTTTTGAAATGCAGAAAAATACTAGACACATCCGATTTGGTAGCCATAGGATAGAACCACATATATTTAGTGTAGTGATCAACAAAAATTAGATAGTAACGAGATCCATCAATTCTGGTGTAATGAGCGGGGCCCCAAACATCAGTGTAAATAAGTTCAAAAGGAGCATGACTTTGAAGACTAGTGGAGCGAAAATGTTGTTGATGTGCTTTATTGATAGAGCAAGAACTACATAATGAAGACAATTTATTTGTTGAAACGGGAAGTGAAAAATTTCTTACAAGATTTTGAACTATTTTGAGTAAAGGATGTCCAAGACGCTTGTGCCATCCATCAATCGAAGTCCGTTCATGCACATTAGCAACCATTTTTTTGGAGACATAGCCACGAGTGATTCCGGAAGGATGTAGATGTCGTTTTTACATTCACCTCTTAGTAGGATTGCCCCCGTGATCTTGTCCTTCACAAAAAAAAATGAGAAGGGTGAAACTTAACAAAAACATTAAGATGATGGACAAAAATGAATTTTTTGCGAAGATGTGGAACACAAAGAGTATCATGCAAAATAAAGGTTCGGTTAGGAGAGTGTAAGACCAATGAACCAATGTGTGAGATAGCCAAAACTGAACCATCACCAAGAACAACTTCATCAGTGCCGTCATATTCAGAATGAATAGATAAATTTGCAAGATCACTAGTGATATTATGGGAGGCTACCGAATCAATGAGCCATTTTTTTTCTTTCGTCAGGAAAATTGCAGCACATTTGACAATTGCATCACTGGACTGCAATTGAGGGCACGACTTGGCCTTGTGTCCAAACTGATCATAGAATTGGCATTTAGGCTAATAACGCCTATTTGAGTTGTTGGGCTTACTAGACCCGTTGTGAAAACGACGTCCATCGCGAGACCCATTTTGCATGTGACCTGGGTTTTCGCCTTGGGTTCGTTGAGGCCCATTAGACTTATAAAAGCCTTTTGATGAAGCACCCCCTGCGAATCAAACTTCATCTTGTTCGTGTAGTTGGCAGCAATGACAAGCTATTGGGTTGCAGCTTCCAGATGTCATAGATAGCTCTCGTGCCCCACCAAGAGATCATGCAGTTCTTCAAACACCAATGGAGTCTCCCTTGTTCGGATTGGCATTGCTATCTCCTGAAACTTAGGCCTTAACCCATTCAAGACATAAAAGGGTGAGATAATCGTCCAAAATCGAGTGATCTATGATGGTGATTTCATCAGCTAGGGCCTTCACAGAGTGTAAATAGTTTGTAATCGACCGATTCCCACATTGAATCAAGGTAAGTTCCTCCTTGAGTTGCATAGCCCTAGTTCTTGACCGGCTAGCATACATTGTGGTGAGTTTCTTCCAAACCTCATGAGAGGTTTTGGCAGTAGAAATGAGGGGAGTAATAGTGGGAGATGTAGAGGCTAAAATTGTACTGAGAACTAGCTTATCTTGTCGAACCCAATGAGTTTTGTTTAAAGAGGCAGTGGAGCTGTTTGCAGGGGAGGGACAAAGGGAGGTGCCATTGACGTAGTCAAGTAGATTGTAGCAGATGAGAAGGGCTTCGAATTGAGCACGCTATTGAGGAAAAGTGAAGGGTGTTAATTTTTCATTGATTTGTGCAGTAATATTAAGGGCAATTAGAGGTGTGTCGGTGGATGTGAAAGGTTGAGAATTGGGATTAACGGGTGGGGTTTGATCTGTAGAGGAAGACATTGTGGAGATTGGGATCGGTTGCTCGTGAGAAAGTGGCTCTCCTGATAGCATATAAGATATTAACACTACATTGTTTCAATGAAAATTTTCACACACTTCTCATTGATGTAAAAACAGAGTTATATACACGGCTTTACAATTCTATTTTAAGAAATACACAAAGGTTAAGGCTACAAATATTCACTGCATGATTTCAAGGATGACAACAATGTTTACAACATGATTTCAGACTAGGAATCTTTTGTATTGACTTGTCCATGATTTGTGCAATCTTCCTTGATAAATTTCACTCTTTTTCAAAGCGACTGTATGGCGCTTGCGCATTCTGCGATTGTATATAACATTACTCTTTTTTAATATTATTATTATTTTGATATTTAAAAAAGTTAAATTGTTTATTATATTTTGTGAGAGTGTAGAACCATTATAATGATTAGATGAGATGAGTTCAGAGGCTCACTTAATTCAAAAAACCCATAAAAAATAGGATTTAATTACTACCATCCAAAGAAGAAAGTACCGCGCGAGTTTTTCGTTCTAAATAACAAAATTGGCTTTTAATATAATCACACTTTAAACATAAGAAAGATCTCTTTCATGACTCAAAACATCAAATATTAAGTCCTAGCTACCAAGAGTGGGGACTCTTTAATAGTATATCCTCCTTCCATATTGTTGGTACCCATCAACTTAATTAATTAGCATCATCACTACCATAATCGAAAAATGTCAAAATATAGTTATCAATAATCATCATCATATTATTACGAGAAGTGTTACAGTCACAAATAGATATCATAAAAGTCAATTCATAAACTGATATGATTTTATATGTTACGCTATATCTATTTTACAATAAAAATAAATTTAGAATATAATGTATTACATCAACTTACGTCAATTTGTAAATTTATTTTTATAAGATTATTTATTTTCTCTATTATTATTAGCATGCTTCAATTCATTTCCGAGAAAAAGGGGGCTTTAATTACAAATCAGAGGGCTGATCAACTTTTATTAATGTGTCAATTTCTCTCCTTTATCTCTTGAATGTGCATTGGACAACAGATGTGAAATCTAACCATAATTTTCAATAAATCCGGCAACACTTTCGTAAGGTGAACAGATCATGAATAATACATTAATGAGGTGGGGGCAAAGTTCATTGCTATTTTCTTGGGAACTCCATTTTTTTTTTAATTTTTTCTTTTGCATTATCATGGTGGTTGATTTTCTCTGAAGTCACTGTTGTAGTACTAGGGGTGGTCGAGGAGTGGTTCATATGAATATGGACATCATGAAAAGTATAGTGTACAGATGGGTCCTTTGGCAGTGGGATTTGTAGTAGTATTAGGGGAGTTGAATTGCTGGTAGGGCCTGACTCTTATCTTTATGGGCAAAAATATCATGCGAACGGAAAGCTTATTCGAGCTACCTGAAATGAAATGTGTCATTTATGTTATAAGGAGAATATGAAGAGGTAGTAGTGTGAAATGAAGAAAAAGAATTTGGGTGCCATTTTACATGATTTATCACCAGTTTGTGATTATTGGGTTGAGGAACTGAGTTTGAAAGTTCGATTAGGTTTGGATGCTAAGTTGAGATGAGATAAAGTTGAATGTTAAATAAAATATTATTAGAATATTATTTTTATAATATTATTATTATTTTAAGATTTGAAAAGTTCAATTATTTATTATATTTTGTGTGAAAAGTTAAAAAAAATTATAATGATAATATGAGTTGAGTTGAGATGAGTTGATGGATTTTTTAATTCAAACTTTGGAGGTTTGGATAGTGGGTTGAGTTAAGATGGGATGATATAAGAGTTGAAAATTGAATAAAATATTATTAAAATATAATTTTTTTAATATTATTCTTATTTTGAAATTTAAAAAAGTGGAATTATTTATTATATTTTATTAGAAAGTTTGAGAAAGATTTAATGATTAGATTAGATGAGATGAGATGAGATGAAATGAAATGAATTAAGATCAACTCATTATCCAAACAAGGCGGACCAGTGCTAAGCATATCTACTTTATTATAAAAAGTGGCTATCTAATTGCTACAGTGATTTTTTTTTTTTTGTTAATTTTCATTCTCTTTCCGTTAACTTTAATTTTTCTATTAACGTGTAATAGTGAATAAGATGTGAAGCAATTGACCTACAACCCCAAAGGCCACGTCGTGCACTCCATGCCCAAGCTGCTACAGGCTAGATTCTTATGTCATCTACCCTTTGGTTGAGCAAGAGGGCCATTTAAATTTTTCACGCACTTCTTTTGTAAGCACTTCTTAGGTGCTGATTATTNAGATGAGATGAAATGAAATGAATTAAGATCAACTCATTATCCAAACAAGGCGGACCAGTGCTAAGCATATCTACTTTATTATAAAAAGTGGCTATCTAATTGCTACAGTGATTTTTTCTTATTTTTTTGTTAATTTTCATTCTCTTTCCGTTAACTTTAATTTTTCTATTAACGTGTAATAGTGAATAAGATGTGAAGCAATTGACCTACAACCCCAAAGGCCACATCGTGCACGCCATGCCCAAGTTGCTACAGGCTAGATTCTTATGTCATCTACCCTTTGGTTGAGCAAGAGGGCCATTTAAATTTTTCACGCACTTCTTTTGTAAGCACTTCTTGGGTGTTGATTATTGTAACCTTTCTATGTTTGCAGGGACATTGGCTGGGTGAAAGGGATGAGGCTGGTGAGGGAAGCTAGTGATGCCATTGGCGTGGGCTGGCTGCGACGGCGTTGGGTTCTGCAGGGGTGAACCTGAGAGAGAGAGAGAGAGAGAGAGAGTTGTGGGGAGATGGAAGAGGACGAGGTGGGGTGGGGGTGCCGAGGCAAGGTGTAGCGGCAGCGGCAGCGGCAGCGGATGGCATGCAGGGTTTTCTGTAGGAAGAAGAAGAAAAGGGAGAGAGAGGCTGGGGGGGTGGGGGGAGGGGTGCGACGGAGGAGGTGGGAGATGAAATAAGATAGGGTTTTCACCCTTTAGCGAAAACGACATTGTTTAAGAGGGGCTGGGCTCACTTACCACGGGCTGGGCTTGTTCTTCATCGTCTTTGACCCAAAACAATCACAGCACAAAAAAACTCTATCCTAACCTACTACACAAAAGGCTCAAATCTAAAAAGCGATTAATAAACAATAAAATAAAATTAACAATAAAAATAATAATAAATTAATTAAAACACACTAATTTTTGGGATCTCACATTTTGCATCGTTTGTCAAATTGTCTTCAAATTTAATTTACCTCTTGAGTCCAATAAATGTCACTTGTGTGTGATTCATGTCAACAAGCAAAAAGTCATTGTTCTTTTACTTTATTCCTTTCTACTTGCTATCTTTATTCAAGTGCTTTTTTATTAATTTTTTCAGGAGTAGGTCGAGCAGCATTTACAGGAAACCATTAATAGATTCTTTCAAATAATTACACTAGGGTTGTCCATCTACCAGAGGTACATGATAGAATTTTGGCTTCATGATCGAATAGAAGAGAGTTTAATGTTAATCTGGATGACATGTTTTTAATTTACGAGTGGTTGAGTTTCCTTTCTTGAGCCAATGTTTGTGAATATATTGTAATCTAGGTGTCTTTAAAATGATGGGTGCATTTGGTAGTACCAAACTTTTTTTTAGCCTTTTAAGAGATCTTTCCTAGGGCACAAACCTTTGATGAGTAAAAATGAGTTCAAAACTTCATTTTGTGAATATATGGTAGTTTTCTATAAAGCTTGACATAACATTTCATGTCTAACAGAGAAATATATAAACTATGGAAATATCTCTAACTCACACAATTAAATAAAAACCGTTCAAAACCAGAAATAAGAAAAATATACAGCTTTACGTTGCATCTCCCCCACCCCCCTCCTTTTTCTAAAAACAAGAAAAAATATTTGGAAATCCCATCTAATAAATCATTGATCAATAAATAGCATTTTGAAATTTAATTCATAATTGAATACACTTTTTATTTGTTATAAGTGACGATTATTTAACAAAAGTTATTGTGATCACGTGATTATTGAGTTATCTATTCTTTTGAAGTTAATGTGCTGCATTGCATAATGCACAGAAGTGGCCGGCAATAAACTTATATAAAATTAACATATTTGGAGAATATTGCAACATAGATTTCACAGAGAGGATATGTGATTCAACTTCGTACAACCTTGATCAACTCAAGCAACAACGTCACAAAAAATTGAATCTACTCTCAATTAATCCCATAGAAGATTGAATGATAAAATCTTTTGTTTTCTTTTGAATAAAAGATTTGAACAAAATTTTTTTTTTTTTATAATTTATCAAAACATGTAATTATTAAACTTCACTAACTTATCATTATCCAAAAATATTTCTTAAAATTTACTCTTTAAATTATGCATTAATTAGTTTTTTTTTCTTGTAAAAAATCATATTTGTTTTATAAAAAATCTTGTCTTACCCAACTAGACGAACGTACTTTGTACGTTACTCTGTCCTAATATATATATATATATATAATTGTATAAATCATTTGTCCTCTTAGAGCATTCCCATCCGATTTCTTAAATTTTTCCTTAAATTTTAGTTAAAAAGGACACTCCCTATAATTTTTTCCTAAATTTTACTCATTTTTAAAAAACCTTCTACATCTCATTTCCTATCCTTTCTCTATTCTATTAAAATAATATTCTTCTATTATTTCTTTATTACTTTTTTCTCTTACTTCCATTTTTAAACTTAACTACTTAATATTTTTTCTTATGTTTTGAACTATTATTATAGTGAATATTTTAAACAAAAATTTAAATTATTTTTTTAAGGGTTTAATAATATTTTTAAAATTATTATTTTTATATTTTAGTAATTATTTAAATTATTTTTAAAAATATTATTTAAAAGTATAATAAATATGAGTATAAGATAAAATGTAGTTGATTGAAAAAAGAATTTATTTTATTTATTTGAATAAAATATTAATAAAAAATGATTTAGGGGATGAATAGGGAACCATTATTCATTTCCTAAATCAAAATCCTAAAATAGGGAATGGGATGAGAGGGGGTTTTTGAATTTTTCCTTAAATTTTTTCTTATAATTTAGAAATAATAGTGGTATGAGGAATGGAATGAGATGCTCTTATTAGCTAGTTTTTAAATATATTCCCATTAATTCATTTTTTGTATGGAGAATTATCATAAAACCTGTAAAGTGATTGGATCAGCCAATCAAGTAAATTAATTTCATAGATCTCAAAATAATGATAGGTAATATTATATATAGTCGTGGAATACGTAAGTATTGTATAATTGTTTTGAAAAATAGTAAGGTCTATTATTAAAAAATTATTTTTTTTTATAGATAAATCCCTTATATATTTATTTATTTTTTAAATAATTATATAATATTTATACATTCACAATTATAACTATTATTTCTCTATTTATAATAACGATTCCTCTTCTAATTTTATCAAGCGTACGTTTTTTTGGAATAATAACACTAAGAATTTTTTTTTTATTTTTATTTTTTTAAAGTTTAAGGGGTGATGTAATTCCTGATGTCATTCTTTGAGTATCTATCAGTCTCGTCACCCCACGAGCAAATGGAGCCAGTAATCGATTGGTCAAAGCAACGGGTCCACACAATTTATTCTCTCTCTTCTGGTTTTTATGTGAACACTTTCTATGAGCGGAGAGTAGCACCGCTCAAACAGTTTTGTAAGTTTTTTATTTTTATTTTTATATTCATATATATTTTTATATATTTAAATATTTTAAAAAAAATACATTGAAAATTATTTATTTAATCATTAAATAATAATAAAAAAATTATCTAAGCGGTAAGCGGTATACTTAAAGAAGCAAAATAGCTTTCTCTTAGGTTACGTTTGGATGTTGAAGTGAGTTGAATTGAATTGAGTTGAGATGATAAAATATTGTTAGAATATTATTTTTTAATATTATTATTATTTTAAAATTTAAAAAAATTAAATTATTTATTATATTTTATGTTGAGATTTGAAAAAATTGTAATGATGAGTTGAGATGAGTTGAGAGATGTTTATAAACCAAACGAAGCCTTATTCTATTATGAAGGGAGATCTTTTAAGATTTTAGTCTATTATTCTAATTAATTAAAAAGAATGAAATATATTATTGAGAACTTTAGATGCATAAGATTTCCGGATAATATAAAAGTTATAATTCTATATTTGTCTATTTTTAAGTTGAAAATAGAAATAAAATGGGTAGGATGTACCTACTAGAATTACAAAAAATACTTTAATCAGTTGCCAACTCTCTCGTTTAGTTATACAAATGAAATGAAATGAAATAAGATGAAAATTAAAAATTAAATAAAATATTATTATAATATAATTTTATTTAAAAATTTTAAAAAATTAAATTATTTATTGAATCTTGTGTGTGATGGTTTGGTTTGTTATAATAGGCCTTATTTATCAAATCTTTTTTTGGTCTTGTTTGTATTTAAAATTTACTTCAACTCATCTCATTATTATAATTTTATCAAATTTTTATATAAAATATAACAAACAATTCAACCTTTTTATATTTCAATATAATTTTTTTAAATTTTTATATAAAATATAATAAATAATTTAACTTTTATTTTACTATTTACAAATCATCTCAATTTATCAATAAATTCAAATCACTTTAAGATGAATGAGAGATTCAAAGGCCGATGGAACCAGCCCAGTTATATCAGGAAAAAAAAAAACTGAAAAATATGAAAGAATATAGGATTTGGCTGCGTTTGGTTAGTAAACTACTCTCAACTCATCTCAACTCATCATTACAACTTTTTCAAATTCTAATACAAAATATAATAAACAATTCAACTTTTTCAAATCTCAAAATAATAATAATATTAAAAAATAATATTTTATCATTTCAACTCAACTCAACTCAACTCAACTCAACTCACTTCAACATCCAAACTCACCATATACAGAGAGAGTATTTCTTTCAATGGTGAGACCCCCGGATGGAGAGGGACAGATCACCCTCGTGAATAATAAATATGGTAATCAAATGCCTTAATTTATTGTTGGCATTTCATTATCTTCCCTCTCTGTTCTCTACAAAATCGTTCTTTCTAGAACCCAAAGCTTTGTTCCAAACTGGATATTTCTGTTATTTCTGTCTCTCAGTTCTTCTGTGTTTTTTTTGGCTCTGGTTCTTTTTCCCGGCAAAGTTTATTCCTTTCTCCATTTTCCATCACAGAATCCTTACGATTCCGTCGCTATAAATCTGCCGTACGACGACCAATCTTTCTCCCAGAAAACGCCGGTTTCTGTCAACGGAAACTAGCTCTTCGTCTCCCCCATTCTTTTTTCTCAATTTCCAACGCTTCCTCTGGTTTTCTTATCCTTAAAAGAATTCTCAAGTTCTGACACTTCTGTGTAATTCCTCGAGTTTTGCTTTCTGGGTGTGATTTAACTTGAGGTGTTGCGTTGAATAGTCGTGACCTTTTACCATCAGCCCGTTCCTTAAATTTTTAACAAAGCAGGGTTTGAGTTTTCTTTAAGGTTAGTGAAAAGAAAATTACGGGAACAGAGAGAGTGAGAAAACGATCAGTTTTTTCTGTCTGAAATAATTCGCTGGAATTTAATTTCTCCGGAGTATGGGCAGTTTGTGGATTTGGGCAACATTGACAACGAAGACTGTCTGTGTAAGATAGAGAGAGACAGAGATATAGTTCCCGTGAACTTTGCTGTCCAAACGTAAAAAATAGAAGTCTTTGTAGACAGTTTCCCATTGTCCCCTCTCTATAGCTCTCTCTCTCTCTCTCTTCAAAAGCGAACACAAATCCCGACAATTTCTCTCTCCCCCTCTCCTCTCTCTCTCTCTGCCTCTGCTCGGTTTCTCTCTCTATTTTTTGGGTTTCCTCCGTTTGCAGGGTTAGGGGAGAGAAGTTAGAACACCTTCGCTCTCCTTTTGTGCATCCGGTTCTCTCTAATCTGTGTACAAAACCATGATCTGTGAGAAAGTATCAATGCAATCAAACCTTGATTGTTTCCTCCATTGCACAACCCCAGTGGTCGCATCCCAATCTCTTCCCAAGGTTTGTCCAATTCTTTTTTTTTTTTTAGTTAATGATTGTTTTCCTTCGGATTTTCAGTTTTCTCTGAGGATTTGAAGTGATCGCTTTTATTTTCATTTATAATGTTACCTATATTATCATTATTTTTCTTGGTCGCAGACTGAGATTAGAAACCTCAATCGCCTATGGCATCCATGGGAGAGAGAAACAGTTGAATATTTCACCTTAGGAGACCTTTGGAATTGTTATGATGAATGGAGTGCATACGGGGCCGGAGTTCCGATCGTCTTGAACAACGGGGAGACCTTAATTCAGTACTATGTGCCTTATCTCTCTGCAATCCAAATTTTTACAAGCAGTCCATCTGTTAATAGTTTGAGGTATAACCACTAGTATCTTTATTTGCTATCTTTGCTATTTTTTATTTTTTTTATCCCGTAGAGACTGAATTAGCCGAAGATTATCTTTGGCCAAAGCTGCCTTGTTTGATTGAGTATAAGGGAATTTGCAAATGCTGGTTTTGATTAGGTCCAATGCTCTTCAATGACCAGGAAAACTGAAAAACTTGGGAATCCATGTGAATTAGTTGACTAATAGTTTAATTGGTTGTAAAATTCTTCTGGTAGATATATAAAATTGAAATTCTCAAGGACCCATATGGTTTAGCTAAAGTGTATTGATTTGGTCTGTACTGTGCCTTTTCAAATGTTGCTGGGACAAATCTTACATGTGAATTGCTGCAATATAGTGTTCACTACACAATTCATTGACCATAATATTTCAGTCTTAGCTACAAGTAGCTGTTTTGGACCAAGTAATGTTAATACTAAGGTTGAATGAGTTTTCCAGGGAAGAGACTGAGTCTGGGGACTTCGAGACAAGGGATTCCTGTAGTGATTCGTGCAGCGATGAGAGTGAGAATGAGAAGTTATGGAGATGGGATGGATGTTCCTCAGAGGATGGAGGGTTTGAGCAAGACAATCTTTGGCATTTGAATGACAGATTGGGCTACCCTTATTTTCAGTACTTTGAGAGATCAACTCCTTATGGTCGAGTTCCTCTAATGGATAAGGTACTTTCCTAGTTCATGCTACCCTTGCTCAAACCTTACATCGCCTTTTCATTGTTCTTTACTTTATTTGCATTTTAATTGTTCTCCTTATTGTTTTACGTTATCGGTAATAAGATTGTTTGAGCATACGAATTATGAAAACATATGAAGTCTTTTCATGATGGGCATCTAATAAAGACAACGAAATGGTTTACAGGAATATGAATCAGTATATTCTTTTCTATGGACACTTTCTTAATTAAGACTTCACTACATTGATCCCTCAGCTCATAAATTCCTTCTATCCCTTTATCATATAAAAGGATGTAGATTCCATCGACCACTTATTGGTTCCTTCCTTGCTTTCAGATTAATGGATTAGCTGAAAGATACCCTGGCTTGATGTCTTTAAGGAGTGTGGATCTCTCTCCAGCTAGCTGGATGGCTGTTGCCTGGTATCTCTCTCTCTCTCTCTCTCTCTCTCTCATAATCTTATAATAATATAAGAACAGAATCTTGAAGATGCTGCTGAAGTTTTTGTATTTTACTTCAGACTCTCTTTTAAGTTTCAACACAGTGCAATTCAACTTTTTTTTCATCATTACTACAATCTCTGAGTACCAATAATGATTATTTCCACACAGATTAGCATACTTGATATTGACAGAAGACATGGTGATAAAACTTCTAATATTTATAATTTTCAGGTACCCAATTTATCATATTCCCATGGGAAGAACCATAAAGGACTTGTCCACATGCTTCCTCACTTACCACACTCTTTCATCCTCATTCCAGGGTACTTACTCTCTATGTCCATCTCAATTTGTGTGAAAACCTGGCATTTTGTTTATGAACTTCCTTTTTTGGAAGTGTTGTTTTAATAAACTTTCATTTTTTGCCTTTATTATTTACTTTTTTGAAAGCTACAAACGAACGAATATATGCTATGTAGATATGGACCTTGAAGATGACCTTGGGCATGCCGAAAGGAAGGGAAAGGAAGGTGAGTGCATCTCTCTTCCTCCATTTGGTATGGCCACTTACAAGATGCAAGGAAACGTGTGGGTCTCTGGCAATTGTGGACAGGACAAGGAGAGACTTGTGTCGCTTTTGAGTGTGGCGGATTCATGGCTAAAGCAATTAAGGGTCCAGCACCATGACTTCAACTACTTTGTGGGGATCAGGCGTGGCTGAAACCACTACTTTATATCATGTTGACCATGAAAACTCCTCTCTTTTGATCTCTGGTTTTGTGCTCTTGCATGGAGTAATACACTTTTGAGTGCAAGGATTGTAGTTGATACTTCTCGTCATTGAGCTTCATCGATGGAAAAGCCCACATAGGGGTCGACCTTATGTGAGATTTCCATCGAATGATTGCTTGAGGATGAGTTCTGACTCTTTGTCCATCTGCTGGTTTAACTTGTTAATAGGCGTTTTGAGTAGAGGGATGAGTGAGTTATCATGGAGATGGCGGAGGACTTCAATATGAACCTTTATGGATTCTGTAATACATGCTTTTGACAGTAATGGAAAGCCCCGGGAGATGAGGAAAATGCTAACAGGTTGTGTCATTCCCTTGATATGCTCAGTAGTTCTTAACATCTAAACGGTAGTCTTGAAAACTTTTCCAGTTTGTAATGGTTTGGGTTTTAAATCTTGACTTCAGTCTGCCCTCTGCTTAAAGTAAAAAATTATGATTGCTGTGTTTTGTATGTAAATGATGGAGACCATTAAGACATCATTCCTCTCTTTAAACTGAATGTGGAAGAAACAAAACGCATGAAAAAATAAAATTGCCTGGCTATGCGTCTTGCAGAGGTATCAGTAATTTCACTGGAATCCTTTCCCTCAACCAGTTTGCGACCTATTTTCAAAGCTTACACACTTCTTTTTGCTCTTAAACATACGAAACCGAGGGCTGACTCTGTGCATGCCTTGGACACACGCTTTCTGGATTGGCCTTCATGATCTGAGCTACAAAATGCAGCTCATTTTAGGTAGATCAAAAAGATTGACCCCCAAGAAACTCAGGAAAATGCTCTGTGGTCCCAGCACTGCATCTATGTTTCATTGCAGCAATTTCATTCTGTTTGGGAAAAAAGAGAAATTTTAGGGAACTGGAAAATGATACAGTTGGAAATTGACGTGGTCTCTATATTTATTTTCAAAAAGAAAGAGAGAGATTAAAATTGTTTTATGTTGATTTTTTCACACATTTAAATAGTAAGATTTGATTTGTAAGATTAAAATTTTAAAATTTATCTTTTAAATAAAATTATACCACGTGAGAACTTTACTATACGTGTCTTAGAATGTGTAGTTTTTGTATACTCTCTTTGAAAAATATAGATAAATCTGTAACTTACATGAAAAATTATTTTTTTAATAATAATAACTACTTTTTTTTCAAAATTCAAAACTGTATATTACATTAAATTTAAAGTGAAATATCTATTTTTCACATGGTTATTCTCTTATTATTAACTAGTTTACTATTTTCTTTTAAACATAGTTATTATTTTATTAATATACACGTGTCATCTAAAATCAAGATAGAAAAAATAATATTTCAAGTCCCACATGAAAAAGGTGCTAATTAGAGTAAGAAAGACAAATCCACTCAGTAGGCCACTGTCAAGGTTGGCCTCCAAACCTTATCTGTTATTTACCCCACCCAATTTAGCACGTGTCCAAATGGATTGCTTTAATAAATTCAATAAAATCATCGATCACGTGCACCCGCACATGCATCTTGGAATTTATAATAATATAATAATATCATTGACTTTTCTTTGAGTGGAAGAATGCCGAGGAAACAAAGAAAAGCCACGCCAGAATGCTATAATTGGGCTATGCTTGTGAGTATAATAAATTGCTTTTAATTCTCTTTTTTAATTAGACGGTTTATTCATACGAATTTCACATCATTTAATATTATTAGTATAAAATTTCTAAATAATATAAATTTCACGTAGAAGCTCAATATAAAGGATGTGGTATTGTTTTATTTCAATTTCGGTAATTGATATATACACAACAATTACAAAATTTTATACAATTTCTTTCTTAAAATATTTGTTATTTTTTTAAAATTTAATCACAACAAAATTAAATGATATTAAAATAAATAAATATTTTAGTAGTTGTATCAAAGTTTATCTTGCATGGAAAAATAATAAGTGCTTGGAGTCCTAATTACTAGTAGCAGACCTCAGCTAGCATGGTTATGTTTGGCTGCTAAGTTCATCTCAATCTATTTTAAACTAATCAGTAATGAGACTCATTATTATTTTAACTTCTCATAAAAAATTAAAACATATTTTAACTTATTTAATATACTCAAATACATCTGTTTTTTTTTTTTTTTTTTTCTTTTTAAAATTTTATAACAAGACATCATGACCTTCTCATTAATAAAAGAAATTACAGATATTTATCAAGCCATGCGGCTTGAGAAACAAAGTTTGGAATACAGTCCCACCACGTCATTAAACTATCAACATTACAAGCAAACCTACCAAGTTTATGAGCAACTTCATTACTTAGGCGGTTTACATGTTGGATAGAACAAATCTAAAAAAATGTCATACTTTTCTTGGCTTCACTCAATAGTATGCCATACACAGCATCCGAAGCCTCTGCAGCTTGCAATTCATTCACCATGAGTAAGCAATCACTTTCTGCCGTAAGTCTAGGAATCCCCATTGTTGCACACAGTTGTAGGCCTTAGAATATAGCAAGTAATTCTATCGACTCAGGGTCATCAACTGCTGGTTCCAATATACTAGCTTCCATGAGGATATCCCCCCTCTCATCTCCAAGCACCACCCCAGCCCTTGCTGATGAGGATCCCTAAACATAGTACCATATACATTTAACTTTAATACCTCTGTTGGAGGTGAGTTCCATCGAAAATGTTCCTGAGTTTTCAAGACAGGTTGGTCTTTGCACACTGAAAAACTCCTCTGTAGTGACAAAGCATGCTCAATCACCTGTCTCGGGTCCAGAGTTTTTTTGTCATGAACCATCTTGTTCCTTCTGTACCAAATGCCCCAGGCCACTGAGAGAAAAGCTGCTACCTCCTCTAAATTACCTCCACTTCTTAGCTATAATGCAGTCTACATCATAGATTGTCGTGGATCTAGGTTTCCCAACATGGGCATAAACTCACTCCAACACTTCTTAATAGACTAACAATGTAGAATAGCATGTGGGATGTCTTCCAATATCCTTTTACAGAAACAACACACCCCCTCTATCAGTATATTCTTCTTACTCAGGTTTTGTTGAGTTGGCAGGCTTTCCTTACGTAATCTCCATGCAAAGACTTTAATATTATTTGGTACTCTCATCTTCCATATGACCTTCCATAGATCTTGCTGCTGTTTTGTATCAGAACACTCCCCAACAGAATCCTTCAAACTGCTCCTGATCAATCTATACATACTCCTCACAGTGAATCTACCACTCCTTTCACAGTCCCATATCCATTGATCATATTGGTTACAGGGAAAATCACAATCTTCAAGACTTCTACTGCAATATTTAGATTGAATAGAGCTCGAATCCTATCCACTTTCCACCCCTTTGTATATTCATTAATCAAGGTATCAACTGTCTCTTCACTTTGTTCTACACTACTCCTAAACAACTCAACACATAGAGCTTTATGCCTCGGAGTCCAACAATCCTTCCAAATCTTTGCCTTCTTCCCATCCCCAATCCTCCATCTACACCCATGAATTAACCATTTCTTGGCCTCCCACAAACCTCTCCAAGCATAAGAAGGATTGTAGCCCAGGCTTGCCTCTAGGAACTGATTTTGAGGGAAATATCGAGCCTTATAAATTTTATGGAGTAGAGAAGTCTACCTTTGTAGGATCCTCCACCCTCGCTTTGCAAGCAAGGCAAGATTGGAACTTCTTAAGTCTTTGAAACCAAGCCCCCCTTTATATTTTGGCTCACACAGACTGTCCCAACTCAGCCAATGGATCTTCCTTTTATTCTTTCTCTAACCCCACCAAAACCTAGCCATCATGGCCTCCATTTATGAACATAAACCCTTTGGCAATAAGAAACAACTCATTGCATATGTTAGTATAGAAAGTGCTCTGCTTTGATTAGCACTTCCTTACCCCCTTGAGACAAAAGTTGCTACTTCCAACTTTGAAGCTTATTCCACACATTGGTTTTAATCTCAGCAAAGGCCTGAGTTTTTGATCTTCCAACCATTGGTGGCAGCTCCAGATATCTTTCATACTATTGTACTCTCTCAACTCCCCACTTTTGGAGAATCTGACCCTGCACCTCTGAACTCACATTCGAACTAAAAACCATAGCTGGTTTTGCTCATATTAACATTCTGCCCAGAAGCCTGCTCATAATTATTGAGTAAATTATGAAGCTTGTCACTAGTAGGTATATCTGCTCTACAATAGACAACACTATCATCAGCAAATAACATATGGTTAACTCGTAGGGCCCCTTTACAAATTCTGATCCCAAGTACAATGTTTTCCACCTGAGTAGCTCTTAATAAGGAGATTAAACCCTCAGTTCATAGGAGAAATAGATAAGGGTATAATGGATCCCCTTATCTAATCCCCCTGCTCGGAACTATTGGACCAACAGGCTCACCATTTACTAATACTGAAAAAGAGACAGTAGACACACAAACCATGATCATCTCTACTAATTTCTCAGCTAAACCCATTGATCTCATCACTTCTCTTAGAAAAGACCACTCAATCCGATCAAATGCTTTACTCATGTCCAACTTGATGGACATATAACCCTTCTTCCCCCTTCTTTTGTTTTAAATAGTGAATTAACCCATAGGCAACCAAAATGTTATCACTAATCAATCGACCAGGGACAAAGGCACTTTGTGCATTAGAGATAATATCATGAAGGATCCTCTTCAAACTATTTGCGAGAAACTTTGACACCAGTTTATATAGGACATTA